>JAVJAQ010004748.1:0-111668 GCA_032362365.1 Zygogramma bicolorata | reverse complement strand
CATAGAAAATTCCCATTCTTTCGCACTGACTTTGAGAGGAAAAATCCAAAAATCACCTCAGTTTATTATTCATATGGGTGAAACTTCAATATCCGCAAGGCACCAAATTTTCTCGATTTTTCCAACACTTATTTTGGACTGTGAAACACGAATCCGAAGTCAAAATACGGCGCTCTCAAACAGATCTCGAGATGCAGCCTCTCGAAGTTTGAAAAAAATCCTTTGAACAACATTTTCAGATCACAATATCGGTTATTGTGAATATTTTTATTTCTCACAGCTCAGAATAACTATCCTTCCACTAGAAAAATTCGTCTCACACAAACAAAAAAACACGATTTCAGCAAAACATCTTTCTTCTTTTGACATTCAATATTTCTGTAAATCGTTATCATTGTTTGCATAAAGTCTAATGTCTCTATATAAATGGGATGAAGATTAAAACTTTGATTTCTAGTGGTTTCATTGTGAAACCCCCTAGATATGAATTTATTCCCAAAAGCCTACCTGCTATCTGGCGAAACCGAGCGACATTACTTGATTTCAGTGATAAATTTTCTTTCTCTAACATGTGGTTCTCGGTAGTGTAGTGGTTAGCACATTCGCCTTTCAACCGGAAGACTGGGGTTCGATTTCCCGCCGGGCCACCGTGCTGGGTAATCGCACGTTGAAAGGTAATGTCTCGTTGATCCATTGCTCGCACAAGTTTCGACTTATGAGGGTTGACGTTCGTCAGCTGGTTAACGGAAACGAACTATTTCAGAACGATTAATGTGTATTCATATTCATAAGCAGTACCTACTGATTATTTCGTTTGGTAGAACGTGGAGGTTTGTTGGATAGTAGTCGGTTATAATTATTACTATTCGTAAGTCCATTCGAATATAACTATGACGGTTTGAAACATCTGTCTGTCATTAGATTTGTGAATCATTCTGAACAAACATTTGAAAATGTGATTTGTTAGAAAAGAATATATTTCTCAAAAGTAGCTTTTTTCCTAGTGATTTCATACCGAAACCACCCTTCAAAGTCCAAAATGAACAGGTAATATTTTTTCGACTGTAAATTTCCATTCCTCAACCCATAGTTAACTAAAATCCAAATAAATAACAAAAATTATAAAAAATAATAAACTGAAATATAAAAGTGTCAAAAGGAGGTATTTTTGCTGAAATCTTGTTCTTTGAATGTTCACGGTGAGTTTATCTGCTGGGAGAATATGTATTTTGAGCTGTAAGAAATGGAATTACTCAAAATTACCGATATTGTAATTGGAAAATGGAGTTTGAAGAAGCCTTTCAACTTCGTGGGTTTGCATCTCAAGAAATCGAATAAATAATATGCTTTCCGGATACCGAAATATTATCTTTGTTTATTAGTTTTTATGCGATTGACATATTGATATGGCCTCAACAGGCAAGCAAGATCAAATCACTTGTACAAAATTGATGTTAGCTGCCGAAACAACCCTCTCTACATTATTTTCTCCTGTGTCCACTCTGTATTCCGCCTCGATAGTCTCCTAAAACACGAAGGTCGTGGAAGTAGAGAGAGAGTTGGATATTGGCGTTGGGTACGTGAGCGCCTTTCCAATCCGTTTCTTTCACTTCCACATTTCCTAGCCACTCCGATGTCGTATTACTTCTGTTTCCAGCTTACGGCGCTGAAATATTAAATATCCCAATCTCGATCCCAGACTCACGGACTAGGACGCTTTTACAAATACGGCGTTCTCCTCTCGTTCGTTCCTTCCTTTTTTCGGGGTCTCCCTCTTCGAGCAGCGCGTTCCATTTTAATCACCATCGGGAAAGTATAGTATTAGATTCGCAAGTGGCGTTGAGAGCTAGAGGAATATTTGTCAAAATTCGGATGGTAGTGACCGATAGAAAACGTGGAATTTATTTACGAAATATGTCCTAGGCAGCACAGAAAATATGTTGTCTCTGTTAAGTCGAAATAAACACTTGAAAGCATCTGTTCTGATGGGCATCAAATCATTGGGCTGCTGTTTACTTTTTACAGGAATGATTCAATTGAGAAGTAGGGATTATGAATTATTATTAAACTAATGTGTTATATCGGATACTAAACAAGGATTGAAAAAATGTGGTCTGGAACTCAAATTCTTTGGATATTTCTTCTTGGGATGAATTTATATTTAGTTTCAGCCTTTTGAGAGAGGAAATAGAATCTGTGCAACTAGGTAGAGATAACCGCTTTCTCAAGATTTATTTCAATTCGGAACCTGTTACGTACTACCCAGAAACAGTGCAGGAAGTGGTTCCTTTCTGCATGTGACATCAGTTTGAGTTCAGTCGAAAGAGTAATTCCACTTTTGCCACATAAAATAAATCTTTTCTACGATTGGGAAAATGTATTGCACTCACAATATTCATGAAAAAGAGAGAGTAGATCATATCTATTTATTTTTTCAACCGCAATAAAAATTACAATTTGTAGTTTTATTCGAACACTATTTCTGATGTTGTTCAGCTCTCCTTGTGATTGAAGGTTTGATCAATTCGTAAAATAGTTCTTTGTAGTGTAGGCAAAAACAATCAGTTTATGCTTTTCGGGAGGAGGAAGGATGATTAGTGGTGGAAAATGTTGAATTAGGTGCCAGAAACAACTCATTAAAATTCCCATCCCCCCAAACCTTGTGCTTCTTTTTCTGTGTCACTTTGGGCATTTGTAGCTCCTCGAAGTCATTTTTACAGGATTATTCCGAGAAATTTTACTCCTAGGAATACATTTTCTAATCCAAAATTCTTCCCCGTGAAATTCGTCATTGGATGGTATACTTGAAAGTTACTCCGACAAGCTTTGTGAGAGATGAGCAGTTTCATAGTCTTGGCTTACATCTCGGAACTGAAGACCTGTAGGAAGACGTTTGTTCGAAAAATTTTGACCTGACGAAAATTAAGATGATTATATTCAATTATAAACTGTAAACAATTACAAAATGGTAAAGGCTTTCGCAGCCGAGGTTTTCAGTATCACTACTTTTGGTTGGGGTTTGAAGGCCGTCGTTTTTTGGAATTTATATTTTATTTTTATTTTTATATCTTGTTACATATAGGATTAGTGTATTAGTTTTCTGGAGTTTCTAACATTCTTTGCAGTGGGTAACATGTCATGTCATTATCAACGTCATGGCAACTTCCTCACTTCCTGTATTCAGTATTATTTTACATCGAGATCAAATTTATTGAAAGTGTGAAAAGTAAATACAGTGTTTTATTGCACTAAAAACCCAACACGGTATTCTCCAAACTTTCGACATTACGAAAAGATTCGATCGTTGGCTGATTCAATTGGAAAGTGCATTTGATGTTTTTTTCTTGGTGCCTGATGCGAAGAAGGCCGTCTACCTCCTTCATTACATGGGCCCGGAGGCGTACGATGTGCTATGCGTCAAAATATCTCCAGAGAAGCAGGGACGAAATCATATATTATGAACTCGTTGAAACTGTGAAACTTCATTACAATCCAGAACCATTGGAAATTGCCGAAATATTCAGATTCGAAACAACACGAGGGAGAAAATGTCGAAGACTACCTCACAGCGTTTAGCAACTACATGCAAATTTGGAGATGGCGGGTTATTCGTTGCGGCTTTGCCGTACGATGGCCCGCTGTAAGAGGCCTCCTCTGCTCAAGGCAGTAGGAGTTTGAGACATTGGTCGTCACCCAGCAGGAGGCGTCGCCTCTTGGAGGTTTACACCATCTGCATTAGTTTCAGAGATTCACTTCGTATGGAGTAGATAGTTCGAAATGTTTATGTTCACAGTCAAGCCAAGTGTCACTGATGAGACATGGTGGGTCGAAACAGCTGTTTGGCATTGGATTTGTGAATGCAATCATTTCGAACATGGAAATTCTGAAAATGGTATTCACAAATGCAGAGACAAAATGGAGGCAATTCAAAATGCCAAAGTACCTAGTAATAAGACAGAAGTGAGAGCATTCGTAGGTTCAGTAAATTACTATGGTCGATTTCTTTAAAAATTAGAGTAGCATGTTGTCAAAAAGCTTTCAATACAGTTCAGAATGAAACCATGTCAGAACGACTACTAGTGCATTTCAATCCAGAACAACCCTTAGTAGTAGCTTCAGATGCGAGTCCATATGCGGTTAGCGCTTGGCTTTCTTTTATATACCCAGATTGTACTGAGAGGCCAAATCAATTCGTTTCCCAAATACTGACTACTATGCGGCAAAAATATGCACGAATTGATGAAGAGACCTATGCTATCATTTTCGCAAATGAATGGCCGTCCTTTTATATTATATGTTGATCAGCAACCCTTGGTTGACATATTTTCTCCTAGAAACCAATTGTCTACTCTTACTATCACAAGAATGCAACACTACGCTTTTGTTTTGCAAGAATTTCGGCATACTACCGAATAAAAAATACGAAAGCACACTCGAATGCTGATTTTCTATCCGGACTTCTTTTCACTAAACTGATGGACAACGCCCCACCAACAGAGGACGCATCGTTCTTCCATATGCTTCGCGCATCGTACATGGGGCTGAAAACGAAGCTCCGATGGTGTAAGATGGAAAGTCGAATATAGCACTCCCCAATCTCTTCTGTAGTGCATTTCTACCACTGGATGCAGGTGCGCTACTGAGTGTTGAGGCAACTGTGGGTGCAGAGAAAAGGCTATTGGTTGCGGAAAGAGATGCAAATGTAAGTGTTCCGATGAGTCAAATACTCTTCAATAGTTTTTCTTTACTTTTTTTAACTTCAAATATAAAAATAAGAATAGTCATCTAGTCGTAATTAAATGACAAAGTGGAAGAATACAAGTGTTGATTTGCAAGGTTATCGGATAATGTGTGACCATTAATATGATTACGATTAGTATGTGTACGTTACCAGTTGTTTTTCAACCATAGGCAGATTCAAATGGCTAAATATTTCCCATCCCCCTCCAATTATTGCAGATCATCACCAAAACTCAATTTTATTTCGTTCACAAAGCTTAAAAATGGTATTTAGTAATTGGTAATGACTAAAACACACTTAAGCCACAGTTAGGTCAAAGTAATGTTCGCTTGACTTAAAGCCGATGGCACCGACTTTTTCTTATGAGACCATTAACAAAGGGACTTTTTGAGCTAGGTGAGGGTTTATCAATAGGTGATTGAAAATCTCTTGAACTATGGTGTAACAGCTGCAGTGCGTTAAATAATTTTTAATGGCCCATTAGCTTAATGCCCCCATAAGAAAAAGTCGCTGCAATAGGCTCTACATATCCTAGAAACAAATAGAAGAAAATACGTGTACCTATTTGCTTTTTTCATATTGAAGTTTGATTATGAAACAGTTTTATTTTCTGAATATGATTTATTGCCACTTCTATTGCCAAAGATTATTGTATCTAGCAATGATATTTATCTATAAAATAATAAACGACTTGTCTCCTCCTTATTCTAAAAAAATGGTCACATATAACTTTGAAATTCATGAACATTTCACTCGCAAAAATAGTAATTTCCATATTGTCAGAACAAATTTCAAAAGTAGTATGAATACATTGTTTTTCAAAGGCTTCGTTAAATTCAATGACTTGCCAATAGACATGAAAGATAGCTCTTCACTGAATGTTTTCAAAAGGAAATTATTGAACTATATACATGAAACATAATATAGGTATTTTATATCTCTTGTATAAATTTAAGTTTGTATGTATTATTGACTGATTAGAAATAATTGTAACGCTCAATTAATTTATTCCTCATGAATTACGATTTGTTTCACAAACTGGTATCTATTTGCATTATCTATTTATGTATCTATGAATATTAATATTAGTGTGTGATTATTATTATTTTTTTGGAAACAAATTTTCCTCACTTATTGTATATTAGGGTAACCTACTTCTAAATAAAGGATCTTCTTCTCAAGGAATTTCATCCTGAGATATGAACAATTTTGTATTTATTCACAATTGATAAGCAATATAACACATATGTAGTTACCTAATCTAACCGTGAATTTAACGGCAATACAAATCAAAAATATTTTCTGAAACCATCATTTTTCGTTTCGCAATTGTTCCAGTGTTTTTGCTGGTTACAGCAATCGAAAGATAATGGAATTGAGATGTTCCGTTTCGTTTCTCGTTTAAGTTTATTCTGATTTTGTTAATGTTGTTTTTATTTTCCCTGATTATCTTTTATTATTTCATATAATTTTTTATTTCGATTTCGATATTCAAATGAATATGTTTTCACAAAGAAAACTCTTTGTTATCTGTCGAGCTTTCTGTAATGTTTAATACCTTCTTTACCTTTTTTCCTTGAAAAGTAACAGATAAGTCGGTTCGTTTATCATAGAATGATATTTTTTATGAAAATGAACCATTTCTAGAAAAATTCTTCCTGAAAGATTCTTCTCTGTGTCCAATATTTTAGGATTCTCATTTTCACCTGTTCTGAAAAGGCTTCTGTGTGAAATTATGCGACTATTGAGATTCCTAGCTGTTTGACCAATAAACGTTTGATTATAATCTAGAAAGGGAATTCTATAAACAATATTAGATTTTTGTTTTTTTTGAATTGAAGATTTAACTTCAGAGTATAAAATAGAAATAGTATTTATGAATATCTTTGTGATTTTAATGTTTTCATTCTTTAGAAGATTGATTAATTTAGGAATGAGTTCATGGATGAATAGTAGAGATCTGAGTATGGTGGAAAGTGAAGGGTTTGGAATTATATATATTCGTGGTACTTGATTGATTATTATTGGAAAATAGTAAATTATTGATGAGATGATTGGGATAAGAATTTTCTAGCAAAATATCACGTAATTCTATCATTCAATTTTGGCGTATGCTAGGATGACTTAATTCAATTTACCGAGTCCACTTTTAAGCGAAATGACCATATTTATTTTCATTTTATAGGGATGATATGAATGACTTCGAAATGAAAGTCAAAACGTCGAACAAATGAGAAGATAGCAAACGGATGAAAACCTGGAAAATTCATCTTGCATATCGAAGATCCGTGAAAACATCAATTTCTACATAATGCCTGGACAGGCAGGATACAACCGTAAAGAGAGGTTAATGATATAATCATCAATAAGATCGGACCAATTTCTAGTCGGATAATAATTGAGGAGAATTATTACAAATACCAGTTTCTTTGGCGGACAGACAATTGAAGTCCTTGTTTCGGCTCGTTTGGTTATTTCGTGAGGAGGTTTATTAACCAGGACGGTATGGACAGATATTCGTCTCACAGTTCTTGAGAATAACTTCAAAATGGAAGTGGAAACGTCGAAGACATCAGAAGAAACCAAAAGGATGAAACCCCGGAAATTTATATATATATATATATATATATATATATATATATATATATATATATATATATATATATATATATATATATATATATATATATATATATATATGTTGTTGTTGAGTTCGGGTTGAACCGCGTCTGGAGTTTTGTTCTCGACGTTTCGGCTCCGATTTTGGAGCCATTTTCAAGAGGTGAATGTGACTTCACGCTGAGGTCTCAATCTGCCTACTCCTCAGGTGTTGTCACAGGGGGCAAGGGTTTGTGACTTGACGCCGGGGCCTCAATCTGCCTACTCCTTAGATCGAACTTGCAGTTATATATATATATATATATATATATATATATATATATATATATATATATATATATATCCTTTTAATGGAGACACGGTTGCCCCGCATCGAATGACAACAAAAAGGGGGAGTAAGGCCCTGCGGCACACCATCACTCCGTAAGTCATCAATTCGACCACCGCGAGCCGTTTCGCGACTCCGAAGCGATTCGAGTTTGTTTGCGGAGTTGTTGTCTGTCGCCGTCGCTAATTGACAAAGTGCTGTTTATTCTAAGGGCTACACACGCACTTTCAATCTACTCGAGTATGTTTACATCTGCGAGTGCTTACTACCGATTACCGCGATGATGGTCTTCTTGAGGATTCAGATTCTTGGACATAATCGGTTTTGGCAGATTTCGACACAAGAAAATATATTCACAATGCATTTCGAAAGAAGAACGAGATGTCTCGCTATAGTTTAGTTCAGTTTATTTCCTAATTGGTACACAAAAGTTCTTATAGTAGCAGAAGAAATGCATACAATTGTCAACAAATAGATGTACATGGACAAATATGCTGGGATACAAACACAATATGAAAATTGATTAAAAAACACGATCTACTGTGAGAAGGCATGCTTTGTCTTGTCACAGTAATCGCTCATGTTACAGAGACACATATATCTTGCATAACTAAAAGTTTAATTTTCAACTTAGCGAAAGGCAACACTCGTATATTTTCTGGTAGCTGATTGAAATAATGATGCATACATTCTTAGACCTGTACAATTGAACAGACAGCTACCTTTTGGACTGTGAAGACTCTTTTTGAATGAGCAAATAGGTCATGATCCCAGCTCAAATTTTCCTATTTGTGTGAAAAGTGAGAGTAAAACAGTAAATGGTAAACTGTATATAATAATAATAATCGAAGGGGATCAGACATTCGAATGTCTTGAAAAGTGGGTCATTCACTCCAACCAATTTATTATTATTGTTTTTAATGAAAAAAAGAGGGCGACGATTGGCGATGAGACCATAGTATTGGTAGATAGATGCTTATGCTGTCTTAAATCCGTTTTCTTTACGATTTGGTATGTTTGAAACATAACGCTTGTGCCCTTTCCTCATCTTTTAATTTCATGGGTAGTGAATACAATTTCTTGCCAGGTGTTGGAAGTCATCATCAAATTAGTTTTTGAATGAGCTTTATATGTTTTTTTCCCCAGATTTAGACAACTGAATAAGTTTTTTCGTTGCAGCTCAGTAGTAAACGATGAGTTTGAAACCTCTGGTGTAAAAGTTGAAACTTTTCCTAGAGATCAATTATCCTAACACCAAACTGATATTTTTGCACTAGGAGCGCGTTTCGCTGACAAGGTTAGCATTTTCAGGAAAACAAAATTGATACTAAATCTAAAGACGACGGTTAGATTTTTATATAGTGAAAGTTTTCCGGTACGATATGGACTTTGTTTGTTACTGCTACTTATTCTAATTAATTTCTCGATAATGAACTAATGCAGTCACAACCTGCAAAGTTTGTTGGTCCGTCATCTGTTATTATTGATTATTCTGATTACTTTCCCAACAATAGATTGAAAAGCAGACTGAAAGGGATAGGTTCCATATCACCATTTATGCTGATTTTACATTTTGCTATTTCTAGACTCTCACATGAATCGAGCAGTCTTGTGTCATGCAATGCTTGATCAGTTTAAGATTGCTTTCACCAATATTGAGGTCATTGTCAAGAGCGTTTTGTGCCAAATGTCCCTTAAAACGATTTTTAATAGCTCGTCGGCTCTAGCCGATGTATTTGTTGTTGCAATCTTGACAACTGATTTCGTGAATTCCCGACTTTTCTCAGTTTTTTTTAATTTATCTTCTGGGTTCCCAAGAAGCTGTAGTAATTTGTGAGAAGTTCTATATGCAACTGTCATCGAATAACTGTTGAAGTCCTCTAGTGTATTGACGTTCATATGGGATTACTATAAACATCTTTTTGAGGAATCGAAGATTCACGAAGTGTTTTCCTAGAAAATGTAAATTTTGGGAAAATCGGGTGAAAAAATATCAGTTTGCTGTTAGAGTAATTGATCTTTAGGAATCAGAAATACATCTGGATGAGTTTAGTTTCATGAACCTGTTTAGAGAAATTATGGCTATTATCGAAAATGACACAAAACCTACAATTACGCTATTCAACAGATCACTTTGGGCCCGGGTTGTCCTGGTGATAGTAATCGACACACCACGATATATCCAAATTGAACTGAGAGAGACAATTAGTAGACTAGTGCTGGCAGTGAAATATGCTCGATGATTTTGGAATTCGAATATATATTGAGTTGATTTCACAGTATTTTTATATTGTTGTGATAGGGCACAGTTCGAAATACATTCGTAGAAATGCCCTTTGGGGTTATTGGCACAGATAAGTGTGAGGATAAGCAATACTTTTAAAAAATAATATGATCATTGATGTGATAGTGATATCACACATATGGGGTTCGCTTCCCTAGACATTTGTGATGATTCTTGAGCAAAATTGTTCCCCATTCTCCTCATTAATGAGGAACAGCTAGACCGAAAAACGTAACGACAGTTGCTTCCCTTCTGAGTTCGATGACGAATAATGACGGTTTGCACTTCTATAACTGAAGGAAATCTAAAAACTGAGTATTAAGGAAGTCATTGGATTTTTTTCCAAGTAATAATTTACTAAGTGTAACTCTCAAGTACAAACGATGCAATTGGTAGTTATTCACTAAAAAAAGAAAATATCAAAGATTGTAAATTTTCACGGCCGGTAACTGATGATTTTTTAGGTGTTTTCAGGTATCTGAGCCGTGGTCTGCAGGTTTTTGGGCCTGAAGTTTCGTCTGCATCTGCGGCAGACATTCTCAAAGGCGATGCAGACGAATCGTCAGACCCGAAAACTTGTAGACAACGGCTCAGAAGCCTGGAAACATCTAACAATTCAAAAGACAATATATTCAGCAAAGAATCAATCAGACCAATTATCTACTGATAGTATGCAAATGAATTCGTTTTCCTTTTCAATACTGGGAAGGATTATTTTTCGAATCCACTATCTTTATCTGATGAATAAATGATTGCAGGAAAGTGTGGCAACAGCACGCAAATAACGAAAATTATCGGGAGTAATTACACAAGTGCTTCAAAATTACCGATAATTTTCCATGAAAGCATGTTGTCTAAAAACTGCATGAGTTTATTTTCATATTTTGTCGAAAGAGCCCGACTCCGAAGGAGGAGGGCTCTTTTAACAAAATATGAAAATAACCGAATGCAGTTTTTTTACTGACAACATGCTTGAATGGAAAATTATCAGGTTTATTTTGATGCACGAGTGTAATTCGGTAGAATATTTCCGGAGTTAAAACAACGACGTTTAAAATTCAGTATTTATGCCTGTCAAGATGACAAATGTACATTTTAACAATCGTTACTATAGATACACGGACCGAGCGGGTATTTTTCGATACCTAATGGGTATTTACCAGCCCGAAAATGTCCCGCCGGGAATTTATTGCCGTAAATGATCGAAAATGTCCCGCTTCATATAGGATTTTTAACATACGATGGAAATATTCAAGAATAATTCTGAATGAAATTAATGAAATATGATCAAATTCATAAACTCAGACATGTCCAGCTGAAAAAAGGAAACTATATAACTGCCTTTTCATTTTCTTGTTCGTATTGCTAGATCATACCCTCTTGAATTGACTCAAACTACAAATTCGCTTCAACTTTCAGTTTCTTGCAATTCGATACTGTTTGTATACTTAAATACTACTAACTGAAATCGGGCCTACAGAGTTTAAACAAATATTGTTTTAAAAGCTGCTATCGAATATCGAGAAAATCAATACATTCTGAAGGGAGTTTACCCATCCATTTTTTGCTGAATCATTTCTAGATGAATTTGCATTGAGAGTTGTGTTGTTGAAATGTTCTTGATGTCATATTGTATAATAATAATTTTGGAGAGGTCGTTGTTTAGTTTCTTAATAATCATGATAATGATAATAGTATTTATCATCTCCTAGTTAGAAAATATACCAGAATAATTATTAAATAGGTATTATAAGCATGTATGGAACTATTGAGGAAGTGATTTTTGCCTTTTTCTCCTCCAAGTAATGCAACAAGGAAATAAAAGTTGTATTGTGGAATCAACATCAAATATTCAGCAAACATTCTCTGTTGATATGTGTACGAGTAAATTACAAAGAAATCACAATATTTTATGTGCTTTACGAACTGAGTAGAGTACATCGTAGCCATCATAACATATAAAAACAAAATACCCCAGGGAATTTTAATCGTATGAATCGTTGTGTTAAAAGCATTATTCGAATAATATTTGCGGGATACTCACTTTTACTGAACTTGGCCAACATTTCATTTTATGCGCTTCACGAAGTGAATAGAGTACATCGTTGCCATTATAACAACAAAGAATAAACAGACCCGCGCCGTTATCGAATGTGATACCGAGAAGCTAATTCAGGATTCACGATAAGAATATACACCACAGCCATAACTAATTTCTTGACTATTTCGCACAAGTGACAATGGGCTCGTTAAATGATTTTTTTATTCGTTTCCCCCATCCATTCAAAAATTTTTGGCCTGTGACATTGCGAGCCTATTTCTGCTTGTGCTTTAAGTAGCACAATGGCAAATGGATATAAGTACAATGTTGCCGTTGTAGTGGTATTCCCTAATTTCTGTCTGATGTGTATTTTTAATCGCCAATTCTTCTGAAGACTGGAGAGAAATCAAAGTTGAAATGAGAATTACGCGGCCCAACATCAATATCAACGAAACAATGCGATTTGTTGCTAAAATGCAGGACATTCCGCGAAGGATGTTTCACGTTAGAAAACCGGTGTACAACATTCACTAGAAATCCTGCAGATCCATGTTGAAAACCAGAAATCTCAGCGGGAATAAACTCCATCATTAGAGAATTTGTTGTTTTTGAGTGAAATATTCCCCGACGTACCATCATACATCAGCAGGAATAACGAACAGGTAACTTCTACAACTTTTGGACCACCAAACCATCTTTGCCATTACCAACTTTTAGTACACATGTTCAAGGTACTGCATGAAATTATAGTTATGGATTGCTTCTACACAACAGTGTGAAAATTATGATATGAAATAGGTTTTTTACATTTTCATACTTATAAAAGTAAAAATGTATGTTCCATTTTTATATTTATGACTAACATTCAAGAATGATGATACTGGGGAAGGTTTCTCGTTAAAGAACGTATAAACGATACGATTGGGCCCTATGGTGTGAAAGTTGAAACATTTAGGGATCAATTACCCTAACACCCAACTGATATTGTTTGCAATGAATTATTATTAATTATTTCTCATTTTTCTATTTGTTGTATTTTTTCCCTATTTTGATCCGTATGTATTTTCTCCACAACATTACTTTTGTATATTGATTTTATAACTAATTTCAGGTTACTTGGTCATCTTTTGAAATTTCCTTGCAAATGGTTTCTGTGGGGGGCAATGAATGTTTTAGTATCAACAGAATAATCAGGAAAATTCTCAGTGATTTTGTATTTTGGATCCGTAGTGTACATTTCATCTTTCTTATTGTATATCTATCCCATTGGTTTGAAATTCACTATGTTACTAAAAACATAGACCAATAATAATTCGCAAATAAATAAACAGGTTATAGTCAAAATGCGGTGTGGGGTGAAAACATTTCTAGAGGACAATCTTTCGGGAACATAAAAAATACATCTTGAAATAGATTTTTGAGCTATAAACCCTAGAAGTGTAACCTTAGCCTTGATTCGACTTGTGCATGAAAATCGATAGGAATCTGATTTGTGTTCGATACAGTCCTCAGATTCATCAGCATAGCAAAATTCATTTCAGAGATCAAACTTGCACAATGTGCAGTATGAGCATGTGTCCATCCATTTGAATGTCAAGAAATGTTACCTAATTATCACTCATGTAAGGTAAATAATTTGAGTTTTTCGATCACTGAAATAAAAATCATCATTAGAGAAAAATTTGAAAGCTGCAAGTAAAATACGTTTCCATTTTTTTTAACCATCTATATTTTTCAAATGACACTAGTAAAGGAATGATATCAGCATTTGCGACATAAAAATAATCACTATTGAAACACACATGTATGGATTTCAGAAAAAACAAACTTTATTTATACCATCTTGAAATATTCGCCTCTTTCGAATATGCTCCTTCCTTCTCAAGTAGACATTATTTCAAAGTGTCATTTCGTTGGATATATCCAAGACATTTTCTCGCAATTTTCTTTAATGTATTCTCGCCTCATAACCTCGACTATCATTCCCATAATTATACTTTTTTCGTCAATACACCCGGAACCTATCGTTAACCGATATCGAACAAATATTGCCTTTTTCCATCTGCGGATGTCTTGAAATACCCTAAGCACTTCTGGCAAAGAAAACAATCCATTGTATTTCCCCATTGTGCCCTAATTATGAGAGCGACTGTCTGGTGAGCAACTGGTTGCAAATAAAATTATAAAGAGACTCGTAAATCAATAGCAATTTTAGTGGAAGTTCCAGCTCGATTCCAAAACGGCGTTGATATAATATATGATAGTACAGTCAACAAGGAGCTGGTTTCTGAGAAGAGGTTGGTATTTAATTTCAACTTCAGGATTGAATTATTTCCCAATCTAAATATTGGACATGAGGAACATTATAACATTCCATTTCCAGCAAGTTGGTGCTTTAGCTATGGCAATTCCTAAATAGTAATGTTGTATTTTTATCATAACTACCTGTTGAATCCCCTTAACAATAGTTTCAACTCGACTGTAATGCCGACATAATGACCTAGACCTAGATAGTTATATTCGAGGGAAGAGGACAGGACAGGAACAAACTATACCTACCCATTCTTCTACAGTGACAAGTTACATGTGATTCTCAGGTAACCAATAAAATATATTTTTCGCAAATCGCCAGTAAATTTCCTTGATTTGTTAAAGAAAAAGGCAAGATTTCTGTACTGTAAGGAAATGATATTTCCTGTAAAGAAATTATATTTCCTTACAGTTGTAAGATGATTGAAAACAAATTTTTTATTTGCGATAGTCCATAAAACGTAATTTTCTTTTGATTTATTTGGCAACAATTCTAGAGAAGCACTATTCACTGCCTCAACCAGCTCTGAGGGAATCCCTGAAATGGATATTCCATTATCACTTATCATTTTTATTTCCAGAGCACCAGCGATTGAGTTCATAAACGTCAAGTTCGACAATTCAACCTCAATACCTTTCCACAATAACCCAAGTGATTTCATTACGAATTTCAAAGCAACATTAATTTTTTAATACAATTTTTGCAACTTTATGCAAAATTATTTAGTATCTGTCGGATTCTAAACGATTTGCGGAAAATAGTATGTTGACCTCGTAGGAAAAGCCACATTTCTGAGTTCTGTGTTGGTAAGTCTCGGTTTGTGCCAATGTACTATTTTTTGTGATTGGGTGGCATATACGAGGAACCTGTGAAAAAATGTACAAATTATATCACAAGATATTTAAGAGCACAAATATCTTTGAAATTTGTAAGGATAAGAACATATTCAGAAAAAGAGGGAAGCAACAAAAACGACAAATACACCCAGATTCTGTACTAAAAATGTATCCCATCAAATGTTCCGTTTATCTCGAAGAACAAAAGCAACTGAATCTCAAAATCTGAGTTTGGACAACAATTTGGAGTAATCTATCTTCTTAGAGTAACGTCTGAGACCAACATTGATATATTATATCAATGTAGCTTTCGAAGATAGACAAATTTGATATTCTGGCGCAAGAAATTGGCTTATTTGAATCTTTTGAATTGTTACTTTATTTTAAAATCACACTACGGCTTTGTGATTCGATATCTCAACGGATGTCTATCATATTGGGTTTCAGATAAAAGTTACATTATATCACAATGGCCACATTTTGATATTATTTTGGGTGCTGCATATTTTCGTGAGAGCAAATGATATAATTTTTTTCAAATGGAACAACCAGTTTTTTGTCAATACAATGGTCCCATAGTGCCCCACTCAGCGCTGGATTTTTTTCTGCAAATTCGGGAGTCGTCTCTGAATGAAGAAATCTTAAAATTATTTGGTGAGGTGACTCAGAGAACACCGAAATAACATGTATTGGCCTGAGAGAAAGATTTTTATTTATACAGGATGTTTCGAATGTCACTTTCATTTTCATCGACTTATCATTATAACAGTTATGACAGTACCGACAATTTACATAATCTGTATGCTAATGATCATCAAGATAGATGGAGTCATAAGATATGGGGCGGTATTATTGCGGATGATCACGTTTGCCGATCATATTTGTCGAAAGAAAATTGAATGGACGAGAGTTTTTTCGATATTCCAGAGAAGACTACTGGAATACCCTCCTATTGACATCAAAGATGAAATGTGGCTTCAGTTAGATGGGGCACCAGCATATTTTTCGGGAGAAGTACGTCGGAAGCTGGATGTAATATGTCCAGATAGGTGGTTTGGATGAGAATGGCAAACTCCTTGGCCACCGAGATCACCGGACCTAACATCAATAGATTATTATTTATGAAAAACAGGTAGTTTCCCGTACAGCCGCTACTACAAAAGAGGATATGAAATTGGGACCTCGTGAGGCATTCCAACGAATTGTGCCTACCCATCTGAGCAGCATGAAATATACAGAACAATGTGGAAGACATTTTGGAAATGAATTTTGAGTCTCTTTATTGTTGGTTATTTTATTTTATATTTAGAACGTTGAACAGGTAGTTATTTACTATATTTTTTTATAAACATTATGAAAATCCCAAATAATGAAAAGACGCCTGGGAATAACATAAAGCTTGTTGGTATCCCAGATAGATAATTTCATGTAGAATGCGAAGAAAGACTTACATACAGGGTGTTCCATTCGAAAAAATCGCATAAAATTCAACCGAAGTTGACCAATATCAAAGTATCATTCGAAACACTCTGTATCCACAACAGAAATTGTAACTTGACAACAGCGCTTTGTAACAAAAAAAATCCAGCGAGTAGTGGGGAACTATGGGACCATCATTGTATTGACAGAAAACAAATAGATGTTCCATTAAAAAAATGTATCATTTGCTCTCACGGAAAGAAGCAACCCCCTGTACATCGAAATTAATTTCAAATGGGGCCATTGTGACATCATGCAACTTTTATCTGAATTTTTTTTTCCTATCTTTTCGCATCAGACACATATCTTGCAAATACGAACTATTGGGACATCATGTGTAATAGACATCCGTTGAGGTATTGAATTACAAAACAGACGAAAAAATGTTAAAAGTTAAAGAAAACCAAAGTAACATAGGAAGCATCCTGTATAAATATAATTACTTCTCATGCTATTTTGGTGTTCTCTGGGTCACCACACCAAATAAATATCAGATCTTTCACATAACTCAAATAACACCTGTTTCATGCAGACTCGGTTTCACTTCCAAATTTTACAAAACGAAATGTAACTTGGCAACGGCGCATTGTGGCAGAAAAAATTTAGCGCTGAATGGGGAACAATAAGGACCATGCCTATTGACAGAAAAAAAAATTTCTATTTGAAAAAATTATATTATTTGCCCTTACAAAAAATGTGGCTATTGTGATATCATATAACATTTATCTAAAACTGTTTTTTGCATCTCAGTAACAACGACATTACGCATCGGCAATATATTTCTTGCAACTATAGTAACGTCGCTAATATTCGATTTCATAGCATTTTCTACAAGCTCATATTTCCACCCCACAACTACTGTGCTATAAAATTCAGTTCCATTTTATGGAAAAATATCTCGGATCTTTATGCAAAGCAGTTTCCGATAATGAGTCTGGAGTGTCACGACATTTTTATTATTTACGCTTTCGAAACGATAATTTTACGACTCATTACGTTCGACGGAATTGATAAGTTTGATTTTTTCCTTATCGAGTGTATTTTCCTGCAAAAATACCGATAAATTGGTTGGCAGGGGGAAAACGATCGGGTTTGAGATTAAGTACTGGAATTAGGGTAAACTGAGGAATATGTTAATGCCGTGGCGGATTATAGTTATTTATTGTCTTGGTTTTCGATTAGATTCACTGATTGTCTTTCTGTTCCCAATCATTCTATGATAACTAGCATAGAAACATTGTTGGAAATTACAATTTGTGATAAATGAGAGTTTCGAATGAGGTTTATGCTGATGAATACTGTATGAAGCCAATTCACCAAGGCACTAACTGGAATTTTCAAAAAACGTATTCAGTCAATTATTTTGATTTCAAGTTTTTTGATGTATACATATTCAAATTGCGCATATCCAGCAAATATAATAAAATCCACAAAGAAATAGTTCAGTGTCAGATACATCTATCTATACCAGTCGTCCCAGAATTCAGTTATCAAACAAACTTCGCTCTTGTTCTTGCGAAAGTATGCAGGTATTTTTATGGAGAAATCGTCATTATGGGGGGGGGGGGAGATATATACCTGGACTCTCCAATCTAAATGGCTTCCATTGGTCCATAGATATCAGAATGAAGTAAATCCAATATTCCTTCGATTTTCATACCAGTATCAGTTGTCTTCCACTGATTCCACTGATGCATGTACATACTGTAATACTGTTGAAAACTCATTTTGTTCATTCATGAATGGTTTGAATAATGTATATTCATCAATCAGTATTTAAAATTGATTCTGTCGATACTGATTTCAACTTCGAATCAGACGCCGGAACTTATGAGTTCGTGTTTTGAAAATACCCTGGTAGCAGTTATACCATTAGGAGAAATGATTATGGAATCTCAGAAATTTTTTTTTCTAATTATGTTGTACGAACAATTATAGACTTCCTTTTTTCTAACTCATGGATGATAGGGAAGACAGACAGAAAGGAGTGTTCTGCTTTAGCTGTTCCTTCTAAACGCATTCCCCATAACCTGCAGGAGACCAGGTTTGTTTCAACAATCAATTCAACACGTTTGTAACAATACCGTTTGAGTTCCGTAATCATTCGTTTTTCGAATAGCATCAATGTTCCATTAGACTTATGCAAGTATTTCATCACTTTCATTATGTTGAATGATGAAGTTAACAGTCATCAGGTGTTCTAATCGGTTGCCATAATATTATCCGAAATTCTTTCCAGCAATTTTGGGTTTTTCCCTCACCTTCTCCAATAAGCCCTAGTCTGATGCATGTGAGAACGTCCTTTGGGCTGTTATATAACACGCTAATACTGGAGAATATTCTTTTATATAGCAATATTACAAGAGACTGAATAGAGGTCGACCTTCACCCATCTGTTTACCGGATTAAACATACTTTTTATAGGGTTTCATAAATAGACGAATACGCCTATAATGGCTTGCCTATCAAAATGTGAAATCAGAATATCCATGTTCGAAATGATTGTATTCACAAATCCAATGCCAGGCAGCTGTTTTGGCCCACCAGGTCTCATCAGTGACACTTGGCTGGACTGCGAACACAAACATTTCGAACTATCTATTTCTCACGAAGTAAATATCTGAAACTGGTACAGATAGTGTAAACCTCCAAGGAGCAACGCCATCTGCTGGGTGACGACCAAAGTCTCAAACTCGCATTGCCCAAGGCAGAGGAGACCTCTTACAGCGGGCTATCGTACGGCATACTCCTTACTTCGTAAGGAGTAGATAGTTCGAAATTTTTGTGTTCACTGGCATTGGATTTGTGAATGCAATCATTTTGATTATGGAAATTATGATTTCTGGGAAGGGTTGCCCAACATTGTATAGGAATATCCCCTTCACCAAACAAAGTTTTGAAAGAACGGTGCAAAACGCCTTCGTTCTCTCTCTAGAAAAACTTCACAAACAGTCCAGAGAAAAGATATGCTCACCTTGATCCTTGATCATCAGGCGACTTTCCTTGCAATGTTATCACATGAGTTTTGACCTCGCTTATATCTGCATCAAATTTGAGTTGAAACATGTTATGAACATTGCATAGGAATGTCGTTTTAGACGAACAAAGTTTCGAAAGAATGGTACAAACCGCTTCCATTTGCTACATAGAAAAACTACCCAAACAGTCCTCTACCTTTCGATTTTCAATAGCATACCACAATATTTGCCAGTGCAAAACCATTTACTGTCTGGATCCAATGACGATGTGTCCAATATCAACCACTCAGTCTTCCTCAATTTCCTTTTTATTTTATCACATGTCCATCTATATTTCCGTTTCCGTATTTTTTCAATGAATTATTCATTTGCCTGATGTTTTCACTAGCGCACTAGAAAACGCTATGAGTTGGCCAGGGCACGCTGAGTGAGTGATTCGATATCGTTGTTCTGTTGCAAGTAGTGGTTAGCAGTACGAAGACGGCGTGACTACAGTTTTGGTCTATGACAACGTGGTTCGAAGTATAATAAAAATCTATCTCGCCACCAGCTGGATGAGAGCGTTATGAAAGTCGCATGGAATCTTGAATTTCAATTAAAAGTGTACTTCGAACCCAAAATGTGGGTTGGATATTTGATTCCGAAGATATTTTCAGAGTTTGGTGGTTTGATTCAATGGATCCAAGTACGGTAGGTAAATAGATGATGCTCATCTATTATTAGAATAAAATACAGCTCGTAACTCACAGAAGATTTTTTTTTTGAACTAGATTCAAATGTTATGTTTAAATTATTCCAAATTTCATATTCTTATCGCGTGCCAGATAGATGTTAAATTCAAGTAACACTATTATAGAAGTCTTGGTTTCAGCTACTTCACTCCTAGTTGGAAAGAAATAACCGCCATCAGCACCTTCGGTAATAGTTGACCCTAAGCTTCCAAATTTTGCGTGGGAAAGTGGCTTTTCTGTGGTCTCAATTGTCTATGCCACAGTTTTGGATCGTCTAATGAGACGTAATATACTTTGGGGGGACTGTATGTGACACTATGTTGTGTTATGAAAAAAAGGAGTTGTTATCATGTCGCAGGCTCTTTCCATATATAAATTGCCAAAATCATTTTTATTCTCACATTCCTCAAGCTGCCTCGCACATTTTTTTTCAAATTGCATCCCCGCTCTTTATTTATATGAACCTGTTGCTGTATACGATAGTATGTATCTACCTGGGTTTCAAATCCATACAATAGAGGGCAATTGTTGTGAAAAAATTGTTGTTGTTGTTGTTCTAAAATTGTTCGTTTCCGTTAACTAGCTGACGAACGTCAACCCTCAGAAGCCGAAATTTGTGCGAGCAGTGGATCAACGAGGCCTCACCCTTTAACGTGCGATCACCCAGCACGGTGGCCCGGCGGGGAATGGAACCCCGGTCTTCCGCTTGAAAGGCGAATGTGCTTACCCCTACACTACCGAGAACCACAATTATGTAATAATATTGTTTTTTTCCTGGAAGAAACAAAGTAAGGGCGAATGAAACGTTCTCAGAAAATTCATTGATATCCTTGATGATATTTGGTGCATAAAGCTACACTCAATTTTGAACTGTGCTTCCCAGATTGAACACATACTTCGAATCTTGGTAAGGGGTACCTGGTACACGAAGATATAATGAGATATTGTATAATGGACCATCAAATTAAATGATTCTGTTTTTTGACGTAATACAAAATCTCATGCAGTTTATTAATGGTATCCTTCAAATAGCCCCACAAAACAAAATTTGTGGGGCTTGAATATTTTACAATACTCTAAACACAATAATCGTTGAAATTGATATTCTGTTAACCTAGCCATCATAATGTATTGAGTGTAAGAAGAATATTATCAATAAGATTGATTGAGATTTAATTTTGTCTTGCTTCCTGTTTTTCCATCTTTCTGGTTGGGAGGGATATCTTGGGAAATGTAAGAGGAAAACTGACACAACACCGTAAACAGGAAAAGCCTGCAACATGACTAAAACTTTTTCTTTCACATCTCTATATTTTTAATAACCGATTGTGATAACTTAATTCGGGAACACCCGGTATACTGAAAACAGTCGTATGAATTATGTCTCCTGCTTCATTTAGATGAAACTGGAAGAACATTCAGAACACCCATAAAATATATCTTGATTGTTTTCACAGGACTTACCATATGATGTGGTCGTACCTTCCCAGGAAGAATATTCAAAACTCACGGAAAAGCATCATATTAATAACTTCGAAAACTTCCAGTATCTGCTCCGTTTTAAGGAATAGCTTATCGATTCTGTCTTGTTGAACATGTTCTTTATATGAATTATTGGGATGTCTTTCACTAGCCAGATTTACATCTTCGGAAGAAGGAATTGAGAGTTCATATCTGACTTCTGAACACTACAATTTTTGATTCTTGGGTTGAATTCTTTTGTCGGACCTTCGTTTGCCTAAAATCATTCTAAACGCATTCTCAATACATGCCATATTGCGTGAAAAAGAAAAGAACCCGCTATTGTGTAATCGATTATGTTTGTATGCACATACCTAATGAAATTCTTGTAATTGACCCTCAAACAAGCATGTATATGCCCTGATATATCCCGAGTAAAATAATACAATGCGGGAACAAAAGTGTCGTTGAATAGAGGGTGACACGGTGACAATCTGACATCGTCCATCAAAAAAATTACCCTCGGAAATAAAAATGAAAAGATCCTAGATCTAATGGCCAGATAAAATATGTGTTATTGAATGAGACAAAGCGGAACATAATCAATCCTAAAGAGGAAGTATCCGTTCAGCGTAATTTTTATTAATTCTGACTATTCTTGACAAAAGAAGTCGATGGGAATGGAAGAAATATGTAGTTGAGTGTGAGATTTATTGAAATATAATAGATCATTCCCATATATTCACATTTGGAATTGAATTTTGTTGTTTTTTTATTCGTGTTCTCACGCGAATGATATAGAAAAATAATGAAAATATCTCTCGAATCCAGTATCTGCTGGCATTCTGATATATCTCTTTTTCCATCAACAGTTTGTGCTTCCCGAAAAGATAGATCCCATTGCATTATCTCGATCATGTTTTGTGATGCTCATCAATGAACATAGGGTGTCAAATCTACACATATTACTATCTATAACAAATTCTGAATATTGCAATTAAAAAGATATTTATCCACGACTATTGTTAAATTTAGCCATTATACGTCTGTTTGCTCGACCTTAATAATACCCATTATTCACTAGTGAATAATGAGTCATTATGTCAATTACTTCCTTTAGGTATAATATAATATTGTGTTGCCACAAACAATCGGTTCTTGAAATTTCATCGTTTAAACCACCCAATACTTTCAATTCAGTTCTGTGACTAGGTACATATAAGAAAAAAAAAGAAGGCAAGTAGTATTTACACTGAGCTATCAGCGGTTATAAATGTGCGTGTCATATCGAAATAGCTTTTGAATCCAAACAAATTTGACTCAAACCTGATAACAGTATTGTACGAAATATTTGTCAGAATAAAATAATAGTGTTTCAAAAAATATGTATGCAATGTAAAAAAATATCCAACAAAAAAACATCAAAAAATTTGTGTACTAGTCGTGGATGAGTAGTATTCTACTAGCGTATAACGGCTATCATTCTCTCGGTGATAAAATCCACCTCGTGAATAATAGCCATTATTATACGCTCGTTGAATAATATACTATTTAAATACCACCCAAATGGTTTTCTGTCAGGAACATTTCTGCGAACTGGGATAACTTTTCGAATAAAGATTCAAAAGAGAAGATTTGTAAATGTATCACTTTGTTCAAAGCAGGAATACAATGTATCATTAATTGGAATATGCATTCAACAACTGTCAATCATATGATTTGCTATTGAATTAACTAAATATGTAAATAAAAGGAATGCAATTATAAAATATTTTGGAAGCACCTTTTGAAATGGTTTTTGAAAGCGTTTCTCCGAGTAATGTGCAGAAAATTATCAGATCTTGGAAGTATATTGATTTTCGATCATAGTTTTTTTTATACTGATGATATAAAAATATTTGCAATTTTGAGAATTACTGCTGTGTATGATACTAGACTGAGGAAAAAACACGAATCGATTGATGAAACTGGATGGGACACCAAATTTTGAAATAATATAAGTACGAAAGATTGAACAGATCGTTATGTATATATGAATTAATTCTTGAAAATGGAGGTAGAGTAGTTTCTGAAACATTACCAAAGGAAACGATAAAGTATGTGTGTATTTTTCTAATTCAATATCTAAATGTGTAAATAATACCTGTTGAAAAATAGATACCGAAATAAGATATTGTCATTTTGAATATATTAGACAGAAATATATATTTTTCGAAAGTTACAATGGAATGAAATCTTATATTTTGAATGGAAGCCCCATAATGAAATTGAATCAAACAACTTTTGAAATTGAATTGAAATCAAACAACTATGTGAGACTAGAAAATAACATTTATTTAACTATTTGAAGCTAATAGACTGATTTAGTGACTGCTACAATTTGAGCAACAATGAAAAGTTGAAACGAAATTGAATCACTTCATGTTTACATGAGATATATAAAGGGTTCACAAAACATGAGTTATGCTAGTGCAAATTAATAAAATTTTGTTTGATGTAAAAATGAATAACACAACTGATGTTTGCTATTATCTTCAAGAGTTTCTTGCTTGATTTTGAATCGTGGTCCACGATTCGTGGATAACGTTGTGTGGAAAGGCATACATGAAGCTTTTGTAGGAATCAATTACCATAACACCAAACTCGACGCTAGTTTCGCTAACAAGGTTGTTATCTTCAGGAGAAAAATAATTGATGAAAAATCAAAAAAAAAAGAGAAAAAAATAAGCTATTTATATAATTTACAATCTAAGGTAGTGTAACAGCTACCTGCAAAGTTTTTGGTCCGATATGGACTTCGTCTGTTACTACTACTTATTCTCACTATTTCTCAACAATTTCTAACAAGCGGGCTAAAAGAGTTAGCCCCTTTATCACCATAAAGAAGGCATACAATCTGATGATTTTTTCCATATACGTCTGACCACAAATTTACAGATGAAACAGGAACACCATAGGTTTCCTTGCAGTTGTCACCATTCAAATTTTGTAGAACGAAATTGTAGTTGTTCTTAGGCCCTTTTACATTCTAGTCTCAAATTCTAAAAGAGAAAATTTAAATCCTTCGGCAATCCATTTAAAACGAAAGGGGTTATGAAAAAAACATCTTCAGTGAAATCATCTCGTAAAAAACAAAATATCCTGCCACCTGAAATTTGGCCTCAAATCTGAAAAAAGTGTTTAGCACTATGATGATTACGTTATTTTGAATCTAAAAAATATTGGGAAATGAATTACTTTTCAGAGAATAACTAGATGGCCACAGCGAATAGAAATTGTTTTTTAAAAATAAAACAAAATGCCTTTTTGCTTCACACCGGCAAAAGGCCGAGAAACGTCTCGAAACCATATATATTTGTTCCTTCCATTTTTTACTAAGGTGGAAAATCATTAATTTGAAAAGTCACACAGACAGCTTTCACATAATGATCAGTTGGTCGCTAAACTGTGGCTAAACGCTCCAGGCAGAGAGTCCGTTTCACGCAGGAAAATAATCCTTCGCTCAGAGTGAAAGATCACCCGATTAGGTATGACTTATACTTTTCAAGTCTACATTGTGGTACTACGGAATCAAACATGTACCTTAAAGTCGGGATGCATTTGTGGTCTCGGTAGTGTAGTGGTTAGCATATCTGCCTATCCTATAGCCGGTTTTTTCATAGTTTTTCCGGCATATTCTATCGAGATACCAGTAGCACGCAAATTAAAGCTATATTCACTTAATTATTTTATCAACTGACATGCAACCTGCATATAAGCCCGTGGGCAGGAGATGCGGTTTCACCTTTGAGAGATTAAAGATAAGACCAACATATATCAGAGCACCACAGAACATCGTGGGTGCAGATGCCTAACCGATTCCGTCGTGTCTGTGCTTCTGTACGAGGGTAGAAACGGACCATCCAACATCCGTAAGGGTGGGGGATGGCCCGTGGACACACTTCCTGCTCCAGGTCCCGTTTTTAATGTGTCCTGTTTGTGTATATAGTACGTGTGTAGTGTCATATTGTGTTTTATTTATACCTCTATGTATTATACATTGTGCTGTTTTATACACTTTATATATATGTTGTACCTTATTTAGATCTGTAACCAGAAGAGGACAAAATAAACCATTTATATTTTATTTTTTTATTTTTTTATATCTGCCTATCAAGCGGAAGGCCGGGGTTCGAATCCTCGCCGGGCCACCGTGCTGGGTAATCGCACGTTAAAAGGTAAGGCCTCGTTGATCCATTGCTCGCACAAGTTTCGACTTCTGAGGGTTGACGTTCGTCAGCTGGTTAACGGAAACGAACAATTTTAGAACAATTTTTTTAGAACAATTTCACGACCATTTCATGGCCTTGACAGTTGCAAATTACCATCATAACCATAGATTGAGAAAAATAATGTAAATTACCAAAATAAATGGATATGGATTCAAACCGTTGGAACAGACAACATGCTTGGGAATCCAGAGTGCCTGAAATGAATAATGGGCAATATTAATAATCAAATTCTAATAGAAGTCGCAATAATAAGCTAATAACAGCCACGCCTATGTAGAAAATAATCTACTGGTTATAATTTTCAAACAGTTCTTCTGAAAGGTATTTCATAGCGTTATACGATGTCTGGGAAAAATCTCTGGATAACCACGGGTATTCTTTTTTTGTTCACTGAATATTATTTTTGGGTAAAGGCGGGTTTATACCAACCATTTGCAGTGATGTTTAGTTCATAAGGAACAATATTTTAGGTTCAAATATAAACGTATAATTTCGATATTTCATTAACAATTTTCTTTCTGTTTTTCTCCACAACTTCAATATTGATATATTTTCTTCCAGATTCAGATGTCGCGAATTATACTGCTGTAATGTGTATTACTCTGTTTTAGTTGTCATATAGAGCTCACTGATGAAGGCGTATAACTTGGTATGCTAACTTCCAGCCTTAGTATTTACTACCAAAATTGTAGAGGGTTGAACACTAAATGTGATGAATTCTATAATAGTACTTTGAATGCAGATTATGATATTGTAATTGCTGTCGAGACATGGTTACAGGAGGGGGTTGGTGATGCGGAGGTGGTAGACGTAGGTTTGTATAATGTGGTAAGATCTGACAGGAATATTGAGTACACAAAAAAATCTAAAGGGGGTGGAGTCTTGATTGCCATAAAACAAAACTTTAAAATCTTGAATATAATTAGACATAATACTGACTTTGAATTAGTTATCATTGAGGTAAAGGTAAACAACAGCAAATATACTTTTTGTGGTATTTATATACCTTCTGGCAGTATTTGTGACGTATATGAGTCAGTTTTTGAATTTTTACAAAGTAATATTGTGAATGTTGATAAAGTTTAAATTGTGGGAGACTTCAATATTCGTGAGGTAAAGGGAACAAATTACGATTACGAGAAGCCGAATAGTATTCTTGACAGTCTCAATGATTTCATTGACTTCAACAGTTTCAAACTATACAATGACGTGATGAACTTCCAAGGTAGAAGATTTAGTTATCAGCTCAGAACATAATTCGAACAAATGCATAGTAACTAGGGACTTCCTTCCTTTTGTTAACGAAGACGCATATCATCCTTCTCTGAACATCTCAATAACTTTAGATTGCTACCCAAAATTTAATAAATATACTGTGAAAGAGACAAGATACAATTATAAAAAAGCCGATTTCCTCAAATTGAGTAACAGTGTTAGAGATTCTGACTGGGAAAGTGTCCTGTCTGAAAAAATTAATGTAAACGTGGACTTAGACAATTTCTATAAGAAATGGTACGAAATTATTGAAGATTGTATACCTAAGAGCGTGGTATATACTAATAATAAATGTTTTCCGATTTGGTTCACAGATGAAATCAAGAGTATGCTAAAAGAAAAAGAAAAGTATACGAAATTGAGATTTATATCTGAGTTCTATAGAGATAAGTTTGGAGAAATGAGAAAGGGATTGAAAAAGATAATTAAAATAGAAGAAAGAAAATATATAAAAAAAATTGAAAAAGATTTGACGACTGACCTGAATGGATTTTGGAATTTCATAGCAAATAAAGGAAAGAATAGTTCTAATATTGGTACCTTCAAATACAACAATAAAAATATTGACGAAGAAGAAACCGCAAATGAGTTCGCAAATTTTTTTTCTTCGGTATACTCCTCAGCAAAAGCATCATATGACTTTAACTTCAATTGTGAAAACAGTGATCTATGTAATGAAACTTTTGTATTGAATGTCATTTCAGTCTCAGATTATAGCAACGCATTGAAGTAATTAAAACCTAAAAAAGCCTCAGGAGAAGATGGTATCCCACCTTATTTGCTAAAAGGGTGTGGAGAATGGTTGAAAGAGCCTCTGCTCCACATTTATAATCTCATTATTTCATCTAGTACTTTTCCTTCGCACTGGAAAACTTCAATAGTTACACCAATATTCAAATCCGGTGACGAAACGGACATTACTAACTATAGACCCATATCCATAATGTGCGCACCAGCTAAGTTATTTGAGCAAATAGTCTATTGGCATCTATATAACTATATTGAGAAGTATTTTGTATCCCAGCAACATGGATTTGTTGCCAACAAATCAATTATTACAAACCTGTCCGTTTTTGGAAACTGTGTGTACGAAACTTTAGAAAACAAATCCCAACTAGACACAGTCTATACGGATTTCCGTAAAGCGTTCGACAAAGTAGATCATGATATATTGTTGTTAAAGTTATACAAGTTTGGGCTGTCGGGTAACTTCCTCAAGACAATAAAAAGTTATTTAGAAAATAGATATTCAAAAGTGAAACATAACGGGAATGCATCGGGAAAATTTGAAGCCAACTCTGGTGTCCCCCAAGGATCAAATCTGGGACCTCTTTTATTTCTAATTTTTATTAACGATTTGCCGACAGTGCTGAAATCCTCAGAATGCCTTCTATTTGCGGATGATTTAAAAATATTCAAAAAAATACATACCGTACGTGATTGTATTATGTTACAGAAGGATATCAATAGGGTTTATGAATGGAGTCTGACAAATAAATTGTATTTCAATGTTAAAAAGTGTCTGACACTGACTGTTACTAGAATAAAAGACCCTGTACTTTTCGAATATACGATCGGGGATGGGGCTCTGACGCGTTGTTATAAAGTGAAAGACCTTGGTATTACCTATGATAGTAACTTTTCCTTTTCCCATCACATCACAAATGTACTAAAATCCGCCAACAGGTTGCTGGGATTCATGATCAGGCAATCCAAAAGCTTCACCAGTCATAGTAGACTCGCACAGGAGAGTTGACCTACGACTATGCCGCTGAAGATGGCTGCCGCAGATGTAGCCGAAAGCTCCGGAATTAAAAATTCCAATACACGGCCCTCAAGCCCGAAAACCTTGCGATATTACAACACCGGCCGTGAAAGCCTACATTCTTTCATAGCTTCACGAATATTCACTCCATTAAAATTCTTTACTATAGTATAGTACGACCCAAACTAGAGTTCGGTACACAAATATGGTTTGCAGAACACCGCAGTAGATTAGGGGAGTTGGAAAAAATACAAAACAAATTTTTGAGATTCATTTATTTCGTGAAATATAAAAAAAGAGCTGACTATAATACTGTAAGAACACAACAATTAAGAAATGAATTTAAAATAATGTCACTAGAAAATAGGCGAACTCTCACAATGTTAACTTTCTTGCATAAATTAATCAACAACAGAATAAATGCACCGGAAATTTTAGCATTAGTAAGATTCAACGTACCTCCAAGAAGAACTCGATCATTTGCTATGTTCAATATTCCTCCTATATTCACTACTAGACCTCCACTTGTGGCCATGTTGCGACTAGCTAATGAATTTAATGCCTTAATAGAGCTGGATTGGACAGTGTCGCAAAAAATATTTCGCACATCAGTTTTGCATCACCTCATAAGTTTATCTGTGTAATTCAACCCCGATATAATTGTATACTTATGTTGACATACACCTAATACCTTCATAATCTAGTGATATTACATTTTTGTTACCTTTTTTATCCTTGTAATAAGACCCCCGCGGTCTGTTAGGATATAAATAAATAAATAAAATAAATAAAATAAAATTATGCAAGCTACATCTAAATTTCTTTAGGTTTGTTGTAACTGATTCGGCACTGAGGCCCAATTCTGGAGTCATACGAATTTATTTTCATTCACATAGAATTGTAGAGCGAAATGGACTGGATGTGTTTAGCTGCGACATCATCATGTTACAACTATAGGCTGCGTCATCAACGAAGGCTGCCGATCTCAAACCCATGGGACTTTTCCTTTCATGCATGACAGAATTGGCAACTATAGTGCTTGAATTTCAAATGGCGCTGAAATAACACTCTTTGCTGCAATCTCAAATCGGCGGTGGCGGAACACGCATTGAGTGAGGGCGACCACAAGATTCTGTTCGAAAATGCAACACTGATTGCCCCCAACCAGGATTACCATAGCCGACTGGTACGGGAGGCAATAGAGATCCAAAAACATGCGGACAATTTTAACAGAAAGGAAGAAACGTTGACTCTAAACAGAATTTGGAATCCGATTCTAAAGAAATCAAGAATAACTAATGAAATCACAGCAGGTAGTGCGGCAACTAATAATGATGATTATTCCCCGAACCCGACAGAAGTAATTAACACTCCAGACTACCTGCATCAATATAAATACGCCTTGAGAAATCGAACTGTTTAGTCATCGGAGATGAATAAGCCTCTGAAGAAGCTGGCCACTCGCGCTAGCGAAACGTCAGGAAGAAATTCCAAAGTACGACGGCCTTCAAGCCCGAAGACCAGTAGTTATACTAATAACCTCGGCCGCGAAAGCCTCAACCATTTTGTCAATCTCTTGGAAGAGTTACTGAGTTATCCCGATGCGGAAACAATGCAATCAACATGAGAGAGAAGAGGATGTCGCTCCAAACCGGCCCTTAGTCGACACAAGAGAAGGTTCATCTACTACCATGGAACGATACCATTGATATAACCTCAAGTAAGGTATCCTAGCTCACGCGCAGGAAGCACAATCAGTCTAGTGAATCTTGAGCAAACACAAGCTAAAAGTTCACTCTACCAGTAAGGGATATATAAAATCGAAACATAATACATGGTGAGTAGTAGTTGAGCTCAATGATGAGAAAAAATATTCAATCGTATTGTATAGCGGGATCAAAATTTTATTATTGAAGTTGCTAGTCAGAGAGCAAATACATTCAATCAATTATCGAATGATGATCTAAAAATTTTAAATAGAGATAATTTCAATGAAAATTCAAATAAAACTATACAGCGTGCCGCAGAACATCAATCGTAACTAACACCTTCTCTAGAACAAGAATTTTACTATATCATAAATATGAAATAATTGAACAAATCATCAGCAAGAGTGGATGACATACTTAGCTTCTTAGTGAAAACAATTTTACATAATCGCAAAAACGTTAGTTTCCTTCGTAAATTAATCTTTTGTAATAATATCATTCCTCGTTGAAACTGATTTATATGAAATCAGATAGGCTGAATGTTTCTAATTATAGGCCAGTAACAGTGCCCTCAACATTTTATAAGGTTCGTATTGTTTCCTAGATAGATAGATTGGACTATGTAAATACTTTTGGTATTATTCCAGCAAATCAGCATGGGTTTGTTGGGGAAAGATCCACCATTACAGCTAGGTATTCTTTCATCAGAACATTTTTCAGTGCATGGAGGCAGACGTGTGTCCTGCTGAGATATTTCGTGATCCCAGCAAGGCATTCGACAAGGTGAATCATGATGATTTTGAGATTCAATGTTGATGAAATATAGTCCTCTTCTATGGATCAAGACCTTTCAGTTATCAAGAACCTAACAATTACTGTAATGATGGAACACTGATAATGTCTGATAAAAGGGAAAGTACTCTTATCTTGGAATTTAAATGCCAATCAGTTTTAAATGAGATGAAATCATGGTTAGGGGAATATTCTTCGAATCTGAATATAGACAACACTCTAATAGTTCGTGTTCCTTGTCATGAGAAACGGAAAAATCAGCTGGAAATTAGTATTAATGGAAGAGACGGTCCCACAGCAAACACAGTTAAACTTTTCGGTCGAGTGAAATAATATCAATTTACTCATGACAGAAGAGAATGGAACAAAAAGGAAACTCGAAGAGGCTACTTGCACTTTGCCAAACGGAAATGAAGAGATTGCTTTTTGTTCATTGAGTCTGGATCAATGTTGGATGCCTCTTCTGAAAAGGAAAGTTGAACTGGGGAGATTCAATTCGAAGCAGGTTATGTCAAAATCAACACTTCATATGGCTATTGATGAAAAAAATCATGCCAGTATAACTACTTTTCATCGGGCTTGAAGGATGTCGTTCTTTAGAATTTCTTCCTAACGTTTCGCTAGTGGCCAGCTTCTTCAGAGGCTTACTCATTTTCCTAGTCATCGGAAATGAGTGAGCCTCTGAAGAAGCTAGCCACTCGCTCTAGCGAAACGTCAGGAAGAAATTCCAAAGAATGACGGCCTTCAAGCTCGAAGAAAAGTAGTTATACTAATAACCTCGGCCGCGGAAGCCTTAACCATTTTGTCTTTTCGTGGTACCGATGTAAACCTTCCCACAGGTGCACGGTATGCGATAAACCCCTGCCGCTGAGAGTGGGTCTCTTTTGTCTTTAGCCAACCTGAGGCTTTGTTGGATCTTCTTGGTCGGCTTGAAAACCGTTTTTATATTATATTTCCCCAAGAGTTTCCCAATTCTGTCAGTGACCCTCGGGATATACGGCAGATATGCATTCGCAACTACCTGAGAGTCCATGGGTACAAGGCTCAAAGAGCATCAAAGGAACTGCAGGCTGGGGCAAACCGACAAATCGGCGGTGGCGGAACACGCACTGAGTGAGGGTGACCACAGGATTCTGTTCGAAAATGCAAAACTGATTGCCCCCAACCAGGGTTACCATAGCTGACTGGTACGGGAGGCAATAGAGATCCAAAAACATGCGGACAATTTTAACAGAAAGGAAGAAGCGTTGAGTCTAAACAGAATTTGGAATCCCATTCTGAGGAAATCAAGAATAACTAATAAAATCATGGCAGGTAGTGCGGCAACTAATAATAATGATTATTCCCCGAACCCGACAGAAGTAATTAACACTCCAGACTACCTGCATCAATATAAATACGCCTTGAGAAATCGAAACGTTTAGTCATCGGAGATGAGTAAGCCTCTGAAGAAGCTGGCCACTCGCGCTAGCGAAACGTCAGGAAGAAATTCCAAAGAACGACGGCCTTCAAGCCCGAAGAGAAGAAGTTATTATAATAACCTCGGCCGCGAAAGCCTTAACCATTTTGTCGATTTTTTTCTTGTCCAATAGAATTTCCAGAGAAGCATATTAGGCTTGAATTACACAGAGGAATATTGGAAGGTGAGATTGGAACCTCTGGTGTGGAAGTTGAAACTTTTCCTAGAGATCAATTAAAATAAACACCAAACTGATATTTTTGCACTCAACGCGAGTTTCCCAACAAGGTTATCTTCTTCAGAAGAAAATTGATACTAAAATTGTTTTAAAATTGTTCATTTCCGTTAAGCAGCACGGTGGCCCGGCGGGGAATCGATCCCTGGTGTTCCGCTTGAAAGGCGAATGTGCTAACCTCTACACTACCGAGAACCACTAATCTAAAGACTAGGAATAGTTATTTATACACCTTAAGTTTTCTGGTTCAATATGGGCTGTATTACTGCTACTTATTCTAATTAATGTCTCGATAATGAACTAGTGCTGTCACTACCTGGAAAGTTTTCTGGTGGGTCATCTGTTCGACTCTTTTCTTAGTGATCCATTCCCCTAAACACTAAACTGATATTTTTGCACTCGACGCGTGTTTCACTAACAAGGAGAAGAATATTGCTGTTAGGCTAATTACTCTTCCTAGTCTATTTGTATTTGAACTCTGTGTATATGTGTTCAGTGATAAAAATAAATTTGAATATAACGAGCTTCAAGAACCCTCAAATAATTTATATATGCCGGTGAATAATACAAAATACATTTCTATCAACTTTAGTGGCCTAAAATTATGAAAGGACAATAGACTGAACTAGTGCCATTTTAGTTTCAGCATTTGGTTTAACTAAATTTGGTAACTTTTTAGCGAAATATGATATATATACCTACATATGAGTTTTTTTCGAAATTAGGTCATGTTACTTGTAAAAATATATTTCTACCACCTTTATTTAACTAAAATTACCAAAGGAGGATAGGCCGGGCTGGTACCAATCTGAGTTTTAGCATTTGGTAATGGAGAGTTGGTAATTTTTTTCACTGAACGGAATATCGTGGATATACCTATATGATTTTTCAAACTAGTAATTATTAAGCTTTTTGACAGAAACGGTTAAACCAAAATGATAAATCAATATATGTCAAAAACATCAATACCCTGACTAATTTGACAATCGGAGGGATTAATTCAAAATGTCAAGTTGGATTGATAATTTTTTTACAATTTCTGGTGTGAAATTTTTCACCGAATACCACGCAAACTCAAATTATTCTTGTAAATCTTCTTTCGAGGAAGAATATTTAAAAAAATATAATTTTCGAAATATTCGTTCCGTATAGAAAATTTCCGGACATAACTTAAGCTTTTGTGATATTATAAGTGAAAATATGTTGCCTGAATTGAAGAGCATGTCAGATGGAAATTTTGAAATGCGGTGTTTTTATTTATGAAACAATATTTTTACATTGCCTATATTGTTATATTGGAAACTTTTTTGACGTATCCTAAACAATAGAAAAATTGCCAAAGGAAGGAAATAAATGTATAAGTATCTGAGCGTTCTAAAATTTGAGCTTGGAACTATGCTATGTAATATTCATTTGGGAAATGCGTGTATCGGTCCGATTCTTTCGAATTCCTATCAGATAAGGCACCGAACAAACGAAGGCACGTTGTCAGTCTGCTTTCGGATTTTTCCAGTCGCCACCTCCCAATTCTCTTCGGCTAATCGCTGCGAGCGAGGACAGCGAAAAAAGTTGATTGAATCACCGGGATACACGTCCCAGCAGTCGATGGCGTCGTAATGGGTATTGGTGGCGTGAACCGAGGCCTGCCTAATGCCGCAGGAGCGCGCCAGAAACAAGCGACCGCTTCGGCCTAATCCCTCTTATCCCGAAAGTAATTTTGAGTCTTTTGAAATGGTCCCCCGGCTTTCAGCGAAATCCGACGTGGTGGAGTCCTATCTCGCCTCGCCAGCGACTCTGCCTAATGCTGAACGCCATTCGGATGGAGGACCGAAGCGGCACCAGCGCTAACGAACAAATCTGGATGCTGATGCTACTGAAAAATTGTAACAGAAAATCAGCGGGTTTTACTGTGGTTGCTCTTTGACCTTCCAAATATGTTATTGAGAATTCATGAAATTGAGAATTTTTCCTGTCTGTAACTTTGGAAAATATGAGCGGTACATATTCCAATATCTGTTTCATCAGCTTGGAACTGTACTGTTGAGATTGGCTAAACGTATGGAATATCTGTTCATCCAGCTCCTTACGATTACCAATTAATTTCCGAATTTACGTCCCTGTGTCGACTTTTTGGAATATAAATGATACACCCACCAATATCTGTTACATCAGCTTGGGAGTGTGTATCATAAAGATTGCCTAATTACGACGAATATCTGTCCATCAGCTCGTTTTAGTTGGCAATTATATATTATCAATTAGTTGGTTTCCTATGACATTCTTTTCTCCCAATCATTTTTTGATATTTAATTGGTAATGACTCGAAAAAATCCTATTTGTCGTCAACGTCAGCTAATTAAGGAACTAAAGACAAAACTAGCTTTAAAACAAGTCTCAAAAGAAGAGGAGTTGATAGTTAGCATTAGCCTTTCACACTTAGTAGACATTAATGAAACCAACCCCAAATTATATTTTACCCATAAACAGATGCCAAAATGTTCTTCTAAAATAGAGTCAACAAGTGAAGAAAAGATACAAGAGAAATTTAAAAGATTATTTGGTGATGATTGAGTAGATATTTTTTGACTTCATGATTATTATTGATTCATGGTTACTGATTAATTTTATTGTATCATTAACTGAACTGAGTATAGATTTTTCAGTTGATCACTCCTAGCTATTAGTATTAATATAGCTAGTACTGCTGAAAGTTTCACAGACAAAGAAGTAGATAAATCCTTATATTTTCTGTAGTATAGACATAACCTATCACTTATCTTCAACCACAAATGAATAATGTATGGATAAAAATACAAATGAAATGGTAATGAATAGAAATGACAGGAAGAAAACCTTTTACTAGAGGAGATAAACTTTTGGTGAAACTAACAGAAAAAAATATGGAGAACCGTCATTAAATAATTCAAAATCCATTCAAGCAAATACATGAATTGAAAGATGTTTCAACCTCAACTTCAATATTTTAGAACAAAAACACCCAGTATTCAGAATTCCATCTTGAATAATCCAAGTTCATAGGCATCAAATTGATACGATTACAGGATATGAGAATATAAAACAATCTCGAAATTCGCAAACTTGCACGGATGCGCGCTAGGCATTTCACCTTAGTACGGTGACCGGAGCAAAGTTGCAACCTCAGCAGATAAATCTTTATAAATATTGAGGGAGGTCAAGATTCAGTATTCATTATTCAGAAATTAGTCAGTATTCATTGATCACTCTTCAGAAACGGTCTCCAGAGCATTTTTCCAGAATGCAGCACATCTCCTTATCAACGATCCTGCTAGGAAGCAGTATAATGTAAGTTTTAGTGTTTCTTTATATTTTTTCAACTATTTGATGTTCAAAGTATTTTTCTTTATCTTTTTATAATATACATTCAATTAAGTTTTGAAATGAGTCGTTTTCATTATTTTGGATGAATGACAGTTGGGTGAAACAGCGAAAAAATCCTCTCGTAATAAGCCAAGCGAGTACTGAGTTGCGACAATATGTTGAAATATAAGATGCGGTTTGAAAATATTTCAAATTGGCGTTACAACGGTGGCATCATATAAATGAGTTCTCGCCGCGACCGAAAGACTAGGATTTCGAAACGTTCAGACACATATCACATAAATCTCTTACCAGATACGACACCTTTGCCGGAACCTTTGATCTTTGTCGGTCAAATTCCTATGACCTCGAAAATGTCGGATTAGGTATATCTATATTCGCACTGAGAAATTGTATAACATTAGTTACATACCAAAACCTAGTGGATAGTCAACGAACGATAACGATTCTAACTTACTTCTAAATATAGTCATTCTGAGATATTAGTTTTTTTTTATATGCAGATTCATATGGAAGGCAAGCTCTGTAATGTTCAAAGAACACCGCGTGAATCAAGGGACAGGAGATACGAATTAAAATTCAGTTTGAATTTTTGAAGTTTGTAAGCCTCAGGAAAAACCTCTTCCGGCAAGGAGTTCCAAAGCTCAGCTGTTCTATTGAAAAAAGATTTCTGAGCCAGAGAGATTCGACAGGTTTCCAAATTCACAACAAAGGGGTAGGAATTCTGTACATCCGTGTAGATATTGCCAAGGGTGGAACGATTGATAACAATTCAGAAGAGCACCGACTGTGAAGATATCTATAGAAGAGAGACAAGTCTCCGACCCTTCTACGATGTTCCAATGAAGTGAGCAAGTCTGTGAGCGAAGAATCACCAACAAGACGGATTGCCTTTTTCTGAATAGAATCGAGAAGCCTCAATGAATGTTTTGGTGCCGAACTCCACACATGAGAACTGTATTCCATGACAGGTCGTATCTGAGCCTTGTAGATCATTAGAAGCTGACGAGAAGTGAAGTATTTCTTCGCACGAAATAGAAATCCAATTTTCTGGGATGCACCTTAGCGATCGATCTCACATGGTGTTCTCATGAAATATTTTCACCTATCGTAATTCCTAGCATCGAGATACTTGACTTTGTAGGAATAGTTACTCCTGACATCTGAAGAGACATGCCTGGGTTTCTTAGCATTAAATTCCACCAAGTTCATGTTACCCCATTCTATTATTTTTACATTTTGTAATAGAATATTTCTATATGAAGTCAACGTGAAAAAGGGACTACCTGATTTTATGTTATTTCTTGCCATTTATAATAAGACCAGTCACATTTATATGTCAAATTATGTTTTTATATGGTTTAAGGATACACGGCATTTATTTCACTCAGAAAAATAGCGAATGAAGTGGATGAATTGTATGCAAGACAACTCCCGGAATACCGTACAGAAATAGGAAGTTGTCCCATAACTGGTATATACATTGTATGTAACTCATTCCAAATATAATACACATAAAACCTGAAGAATAAATGCATTATTGTCTTAAATACTTGAATATGTGGAAATATACATAGTTTTCTTTTACTTTTATCTTTGAAACTTTTCATGTATCGGTTGATAATACAATTTCTCAGTGTAAATATAGATATAATCTGACACTTTCGAGGTCATAGGATTTTGACCCACAAACCGAAAAAGCTGTCTGTCGTATCTGGTAGGGGATGTATGCAAACTGTGGTTCAGATCTGGACATTTCAGAGCTGTCAGTTGTCTGATCACTTTTTTGTTATGAATTCTCCTGGGTAAATTTACAAGTGATCTTATAGTTGTACCATTCTCAAAACATATCCATTTTCTGTCAATGAAATTCGAGTGCTAAAATTGAATGAGTCGCTGAAAATACTCGAATAGGGGTGAACGTCGAAAAGTACTTTCATATAATTGATTCTGTTTGGGATGGGGAACAATTCGGAAAGTGCATCGTTTATTCCAACAAAAAAATATCGCGAGATCAATCTTACTTTTGCAGGAACTGCATAATAATTTCTTCTCCGATTACGTGTACTGGCGAGTTACCGCACTTGACTAACGCCTCGAACTCATTATTTTTCGCTAGTGCGTAATTGGCACTAATCCTTCTCGTTACGTTATATATTATAATGGAGAGTAAATAAATATTGGCAAGGCTCATTTAGATGAATATTGTTTTCCATACAGGAATTGCAAATAGTCAAACTACATCAAGTTCCCAACTAATGTAAGGTTTCAAGAATGGGAAAACCTAATAAAAATGGAGTCCGTTCTTTGAAGGTGATCTTTGCACGTCCAGAAGATGCTAGCAAAGTTATTGGATCAAAGAAGGATGCTTTGAAAAACAAAAGTATATTTGTTAAAGCTGATTTAACACCTCGGCAAATGAATAACTGGAATGAAATGAAGAAAGGAATTGAAGAAAGGGAACGGAACGGTGAAGATGACTTAGTTATTAGATATAAAAATGGGATGCCTCAGATAGTTGAGCAATCTCCAAAAAAGTCAAAAACAATGAAATGTCTTGTTATTATCAAAATGTGGGGGGAATGCGAACTAAACTACTAGAATTACAACAAGCTATTTCATGTTCAGGTTATGATGTTATTATTTTAGTGGAAACATGGCTTAAAGATTTTTCTAGTACAGAACTGGGATTGGTGGAATATTGATATCTGTCAGAAATTATTTCTCTTCAAAGATAATCCGAGTCCCTTTAGGCAACTTAGAACAACTTTTCATCAGCATATCTTTAGGTGAAGATAAGTACATAATTGGAGGGGTAGGTATACAATCCACCCTCATCTGGATTGGATGTTTACTTAGAATATTCAAATGTTGTTGATGGAATTTCAGAAGAGTACCCTGATCACAAATTGATTCTCTGTGGAGATTTTAACATTCCTGAAGCAACATGGGATTATGATAGTTTTGGTGCGAATGTTAACTGTCCTGAAAATTCCCCAGCCCTGGCACTACTGAATGCTTTTAGCTTTCAGAACTTGTTTCAGGTAAATAGTATTCACAACTCTAGAAATGTATTGTTGGATTTGATATTTTGTTATTCTTCTATAATTATAAGAGAGGCAATTGATGTTATATTTCATAATTCCATACACCATACTGCTGTCACATTTGATATTCGGAATGAATTAGAGCCCGTTTTGTCTTATACTGAATACTTCTATGATTTTAAAAATGGTGACTACATAGGTATGGACAACTTTTTTGCAAGCACCAATTGGGCTATCTTTGAAGATGACTTTAATGTGCAACTTTCACATTTTTATGATAACATTTATACAGCTCTTGAATTATATGTTCCAATCAAGAAATTTCGAACGTTCTCTTTTCCAGTCTGGTATAACACGGAGCTAAGGAAATTGATTATTAAAAAGAAAATTGCCCATAAAGAATACAAATAAGGTAATTATCAAATGTTCGAAGAATTTTGTAGTCTTAGAGCCAAATGTAAAACATTGAGAGAGGAATGTCTCCAGGCCTACACCCAAAAAATAGAGAATAACATCGTAAATGAACCACGAAACTTTTGGAAATTTATAAATGATAAAAAAAATCATGTACATTACTTGCACAAATGTTCTATGAGGAATCTGTTGTAGATAATAAGGAGATAATACACTACCAGATAACCATAGACCTATCTCCATAATTCCCATCTTTGGCAAAATCGTTGAAATCATTCTTAAGGACCGTTTAACCACATTTTTTGTAAAACACGATATCATTAATGACCACCAGTTTGGATTTCTTAGAAATCGCTCAACAACCGGTGCAGTTCTGGAGGTAGTCCGTAACATTGTTGAGAGTCTTGAAAGAGGCGAACATACCGCTGTCACTATGTGGGACTTGAGTAAGTCTTTTGATTGTGTCAATCACGATTTGCTGATAGAAAAGCTCAATTTCTATGGGATTCGTGGTACGGCATCAGACCTTCTCTAGTCTTACCTGACCAATAGGAAGCAAACTGTCTATATAGAAAATGCATGCTCTGATGTTAGGTATATAGAACACGGAGTGCCTCAGGGCTCCATTCTCGGTCCCATTCTATTTGTAATATACATTAACGATATCTTCAGCTATTTATTGCCTAACATCTGTGTATGTTATGCGGATGATACAACAATGTTGCGGGCTGGCACTAGTGCTGAAGAGCTCATGCAAACTACAAATAGATTTGAAGATAAAGCAGAGGAATGGTTTTCTGCAAATATGCTGAAGCTCAACAAAGATAAGACACAAAAAATCCTATTTTCTACCAATTCGAAATTGACATCTAATCATCACACAAAACTACTAGGCATTGTTCTCGATGACACTCTAAGTTGGGAAAATCATGTTGATCAGCTTTGCAAAAAACTTGCTACTCAACTCTACCTAATACGTCAGATGAAAAAAGTGTTGAGTTTGAATATATTAATCATGTCTTATCACAGCTTATTCCAGTCACATTTATCATATGGAATCTTATTGTGGGGTAACTCAACACACTCAATTAGAGCTTTTCGTATGCAGAAAAAAGCGCTCCGTACTTTAGCGGGTGCACCACATGACGAACATTGCAAACCGCTATTCAAGCAGTTCAAAATCTTAACTTTACCATCATTATTTATCTTAAATAACTTGATTCACTTCCGCAAAAATATCGACACATATGTGACCCATGCAAGCATCCACAATGACCCAACAAGAAATGCAGGACAGCTTAGGCCACCAAGGCTTAAATTAACAACATCTACTCGCAACACACTAAATGTTAATATATATAACAAACTTCCAGCACATATAAAAAACATGAATAACTATTGTTATAAAAATGCAATCAAGAAATTTCTTCTCGAAAAATCATTTTACTCAATTCAGGAATATATGGAGACTCCATTCACCTAGACACCTATACTTTAATGTATTTTATTTTATGATCTTTTATCTGCATTGGATATACTATGTGAAAAAAGAAAAAAAAAATTTTTTTTTTATATATATTTTTTTTTCTATACATTTACATTTTATTGTATTTTAATGATGAACTGATATTATTATATTTTATTGTATTTTATTGACACATTGATATATATACATTTTTTTTTTATTTTTAAACTCTTATACAAAGTAGATTCGTCTTACTCACGCTATTTTTTTATATTGTTCTGTATAACACAATACGCCTATTTGTTTGTACTCCATTTTGACTTGCTACAAATGTAATTATGCATAACGTGGTCAAATAAATTCTATTCTATTCTATTCTAATAGTTCAGACATAGTAAACTTTTTCGCTACCTATTTTTCAACTGTTTACAGTAGAGAATCAGTCAATCAAATACCTAACTATAGATTCAGCAAGACTGTTGATGTTGGTTCCTATGCGGTGGATGTCAAAGAAGTAATTGATCTTACTCTGTCACTGCCTTGGAAATTAACATCTGGTCCAGATGGAATTCCTCTGTATTTAATTATAAAATGCATATTTACATTGGCTAAACCCATACACTCATTGTTTAATGTTATTGGAAACCGCACGATTTCTAGATTTTTGGAAGCATATCTCGAACCCATAATTGAAAATGGATGTCACAAAAACATAAAGGACTATAGGGCAATATGCAATCAGTCTGAACTTCCAAAAATGCTGGATAACTTAATAACAAAGAAGCTTTCTTGAGACTGCAGATGCATCATCTCCAATCAACAACATGGTTTTAGCCAGGGTGAATCTACATCTACTAATTTAATTTCATACCAGAATTACATTATAAATGCTTTAGAAAACAAAAAACAGGTAGATGCCATCCATACAGATTTAGCGAAAGCATTTGATCGTGTGAATCATGATTTATCATGATTTTATTTATCACAAAACTTAATGCTATTGGTATAAATGGTCAAATTTCAGAATGGATTCCAAGTTGTCTCAGTGAAAGAGTACAATATGTCAAGTATGGAAACTGCATTCCAATGCCGGTTGCAGTAACTTCAGGGGTGCCACAAGGATCACATTCAGGACCAATATTATTCAATTTATTTATCAATGATGTAGGTTGTAGTATCCTTCAAAGTAAATTTCTTCTGTTTGCTGACGACCTCAAGATGTTCCGTACAATTAACAGCTTGAAAGGAGCAGAATCATTGCAATATGATTTGAATAATTTTTCACGTTGGTGTGATATTAATATGTTACAGTTGAACACTGACAAATGTCTTAAGATAACTTTCAGCAGATTGAAGCATTTTATACAGTTTGAATATAAAATCAAAGGAACAGTAATTAGCGAAACAGATAATGTCAAAGATTTGGGAATCATATTTGATTAAAAAATATCCTTTAAAAAGCACATAAATGAAGTAGCTTCACGCTCCTTAAAAATGTTAGGATTTATTCTCAGGAACTCTAATCCATTCAATGTGACCATCGTCCAACTGCTATATTGCTCATTGGTAAGATCAATTATTGAATACAATTCCACTGTATGGAGCCCGTACTATAGTTTTGGATAGGGACTTACTTGAGGGGATTGTTAAATTGACAATGTCGTGAATAAATACATAAATGAATAAATAAATGTCATTATTGTAAGTTTTTGTTAATGTCATTCGCTTACGTAGAGTTTGAGAATAATAGCGTGGTTTTGATGAATGAGTTTGTCAAGATGGGATTAGTAACTGATTTATTAGCGGCATTTTCGACAAATGAAACGAACGTGCCCTGAGCGAGAGAGATCGACGTCAAAAAGGGATACTTTGTGTTGCTGATGAAATGGCTTTTTATTCCAAAAACGCTCTGAGATCGAAGGTATTAAAGAGGCTGAAGGTTTTTGAGGAAGTAAGTGAGCACCTATATTACTTCTCTCCATTCGGTACTAGTACAGTGTGTGATATCGTGTCAGGATTAGATTGTTTTGTATTGATAAGTTGATTTGTACACCCAAGCGTGCATGTAAACACTTCCTGAATTATGATGATGTTTCGAATGGAAGAATAGGAAATAATGGGAAAGTTCTGTTTGACAGTTATTATTTTGTGGTGGATGATTTTTTCATTTGTATTTATGAATATTCTTATCTCCCTTGATGTTTCGGAAACCAAATCAGTATTCAGAATTTATTCACGAATACTTCACTTCTATGTTGGTTTTTGGAAAACTGTCAAAGATCTGACATTGATATAGCATTTCGTTATTGAATACGGGTAGAGAGGTGCGATTGATATCAAATGATATATACAACTTTCCTCAGGCAGCATGCTAAAAGCAGATATCAATATGATTGTTTTTTCAGATTGTGGTAGGTTTACAACCCAAAAATCGGATGAGTTTTTTTTGACTTCTTTTTCTTCTGAAAAACAAAGTGAATTGCAAAAAATACACCTCCGAATGATTGTGAATGAAGACTGTTCTTACAGACATTCATTGTCACTAAATATTTTATCTACGACTATTGTATAATGTACCCATTATACGTCTGTTTGCTCGGCCAAACGAAACCTTTTATTCACTAGTGAATAATGAGTCATTATCAACTGTCAAATACTTCCTTGATTTAGCTATAATATTATATTGGTTTGATTCAAACAATCGGTTTTTAATTTTTTTTGTATAAACCACCATATATTTTCAATTCAGTTCTTCTCCTGCATGCAACAAAAAGAAGGCAAGGAGCATCTACTCTGAGCTATCAGCGTATATGAATGTGCGTGTTATATCGAAATAGCTATTGAATCCAAATAAAGAATCGAACTTGTCAACAGTATTCTATGGAATATTTGTTGAAAAAAAATAATGGTGTTTCTAAAAATAGGTGTATGTAATGTAACAAAATTTTACAACAAAAAAACTTCAACAATTTCATTTATTAGTCGTGGATAAAGTATAGTATTCTCCTCTCATGTAATAGCTATTATTCTCTCGGTGATTTAGGCCACTCGCCTGCGACTCGAAGCCATAAACTTCACCTCGTGAAAAATAGTCATCATTATATGCTCGTTGAATAATATACTATTATTTCTTAATTTTATTCGTATGTTAGTAGTTGAACATCCTCTCATAAAGTATTTATAGTTTCATACATCTAAAGTCCAACTTTGTAAATCGAATTGTTTGGGATTATTTGGTTAAAAAGTGTTCTCTCAAGTGTCTTGATAGGGTAAATAAATATGTTGCGAAAAGTTGTCAATTTCGAAAACGTTCAGCCGACAGAATCGATACCATAATCGTTAAGAAAATTCATTTTATATTACCTCCGCTTTCAATTTTTTGGGGTTGGTTTAAGGTATAGGGGCTCACTTTCATTTGCACCTACGAACATGAGCACTGTGATCCATCATTATTTGGAGGTTCAGATCCTACAGATACGATTTTAGGTTGCTTTCACAATAATTATCTTATGGTCAAAGCGAACTGTCTTCATAGATTTCGAAAAAGAGTTCAACAAGTGACAATTTTCGAAAATAATTCGTCAAATTCAGTATCATGGGAACAATCATTTGGTTCCTTGTCTCTTTAAAATTTCTACAGTGAGATTGTCAAACATAAGAAAGTTCTAGTAATCCAGATCCGTGAAAATTTTCGGAAGTCATTTGTCATATCCAGTTTCATGACATAAAAACAATTATTCGGTTCCCTGTCCCCTTGAAATATTTTACACTGAGAATATCAAATATAAGAAAGCTCTAGTAATCCAGATCCTGAAATCCATTCTTAAATTTTGTTCGAGGATTCCATAGATTTTTTCCTAAGCTCCCAAGTACTCTTCTCAGAAAGAAACTCGAAACGTCAACTGCAAACCATTTAGTTCTCAAAGGATAAGATAGCGGCAAGCGAGAGAGACACTAACTTTTTTATTTCCATAATCTCGAAAAGCTATGCAGAGCAAAACGGTTTAATAAATAACAAATAAAATTGCAGGATAACCGAAATAGCGGAGCTTTCCACTTCTTTAGGTATGTGAGCAATGCCAGGAAAGAATCCTGGTTTCATTTTTACTCCTATAAATCACAGGGAATCGCTTTAATAAAACAGCCCACCAGCGGCGGGTAGGTACAAAGTTTGTGTGAGTAGAAGTGTAACTCATCAGAAATATGTTGGGAGTACTCTTTGCAAGACATTATTTTGTGGTGGTAGAATGTTTCCTACGTACTTTTTTGGACAGTTACAATCTGGAAAAATTAAGAATTGATATTACGAACGTGCAAGGATAGATCTTCCTCGTGAAGTTGCGTCAAATAAAAACAGATCTGAATGAAACATGTCCCTTCAGTCAGTAGCTTCTCACATAACGTGAATTGGCCTATCCCAAAAACACAAGAACTAATATTTATAAAAATACTTTGTTGACGTTTTGGCAAACGGATCTATTTCTGTTTTCAACACTTATCACAAATGCTCCTTTTTCATAAAGATTTTTGGAAAATCTATCAAAGATAGTCATTCAAGAGGGGTGATGATAGCAGATTCCTTCAATTTTTGTTTCCTGCCATTGCTCTCTCATGCTATAATTCGAGTGTCATTACATTCTATTGCGTGATCTTCATCGGCAGTGAGGATGTGTTCTGATAATTTTGACCCACCAATCTGTCTGTTTTCCATGTACATCTTGTGTTGACCCCAGAGCACTTCAAGTGGTCTTCACTTTTCACCGATATGTTTTTGACCCTACGAACAAGGAATTCGATAAATACAAATCTTCATTTTTTCTGTTGTGTTAGTTGGTTTAGCATGTGTCAGTATTGAACGTTAAATATTTTTTATTTTGTATATTGTTCCAACATTCTACCTGTTGCCGATCCGTTTTATCTTTTCAGACAGTCGAGGGACATAATGTACCTATAATGTTTGTTACAGGAAGTGTAGTTTGTGTAGGTTGTATGTCTTCACTGTTGGGTGTGTTACGATTTTCAATTTCCAAAAACGTCTTTGCTATAAAATTACTTGGATATCCATTGTCCTTTTATATTGATTCTTTGGAGTTGATCTCTTCATTACTAACCCAAAAAACTACGTATAAAATACTGATGGTATATTGCGAAGTAAATCGTAATAAATGAGGGTCAAAGTTGGGCTGAATATTCATGTATAAAAATTCAGACGATCTAAAGCATAATGTATTTTGTTGTCAACTCTCTGATGATAATCTTCCCCCAACTCTCACTTTGGATGGAAATTTTCCGAACTTTCGTAGATAGATATAAAATTGATTTCACCCCTTTACGAAAAATTCTTTGCAACAAGTTTATAATAGCGTCCAAAACATGGTTATACATTTTTTTTCGCAAAAATATTCAAGACAAATACAGAATTCACAAAAAAAATATTAAAAATAATTTCAAATACATAATGTCTAGAAAAAAACACTTCAATGAGTACATGTGAGGGTTTCCAAGTATTCATCCACGGAAAGAAGTAGTGACCAAATATATGCTTTTTACAACCTTCTTGAAGTTGATTTTGCTTAGACTTTCCAGTTCTCGTGGTAGAAAATCGACAGCCTGATATCGAATATTTGCATTATACTCTCTTCTACAAGTATGATTAATAATTGTCTTTGACCAATGAACTTTTTGTTCCTCACAACTAATTAAGAAATCATATCTCAGATTTTTTTCCTTTTCTAGGGATCACGATGATCAAGATGATATTCATATTACAAGAAATTCATTTATAGTTATTAATAATTGTAATATTTGAACAATTGGTCAAGTTAATCGCAGAGATAGAATTAACATCAAAACAATATAGTAGTAAATCAAGGAAGCATATGACAGCAGTGATTAATTACTCATCGATTACTGCTGTCATTAATGGGTATCATTAAGGCTCGAGTAGCGTATAATGGGTACATTATGGACTAGTCGTGAATTGTATAATTCGTCAGTCGTGCAGATTTTTTGTATTGAAAAAACAAGGTCTCTATTTTCTATTTCCACACAGCGGCTTTTCACTTACAAAAATGACTTATACAGGTTTGTTTTTCATATTTGTGGTTTTGTCATGAAAACTGAAAGCAAAACTGAATTTAGCCAAGCACGTAAGTAAAATTAATTTTTTTTCACATTCGTGGTTTTGCCTTGGGACTTACCTTAAAGTAAACTTCAAATCCCTAAAAAAACCTACGCCTATGTTCCCACTCGAACCTCGAACTTATGTAGCGCAGATTTGTCGTTGGAACACCAGCCATTTTCGAGCTCAAATATTTTTATACGTGCACTTTGTCTAAAGGGATGTGTTGTATTTTTCATTAGATATGAAGAGGGTAAAAAATACCAGCAAGTCAGGATGTAATATGGAATGTTTCGAGGGGTTTCGGATTTTATATTTTCGTGTATTTTTCATCCCTCTTGTGTCTTATATGTGTTTTACCGCATCGGTAGTTTTGACGGTTTCAATGGTAAAATAAATCTCCCGCGATTTGTCAACATTTTAGTTTTAGTATAGGATTTTATATTCTTGGAATTGCATTCAGAAAAAAAGAATACACGCTATTTGTGCACAATGTTTGATAAACTGAAAACTGCTTTTTTGTTTTTTTTTAATTGTGTTCGAACAGATCATTCCGAAATGGTTATAATTATGAGATGTGTATGCATACATACCCTAATATTGACAACAAATGTAATCATATGGGTTTTAATCATTTGACTCCAACTCACATTAAGTTGACATCGATAATATTCGCTAGTTGAATTTTGGCTTGATTGGCGTCTTTAGGGGAAACAAAAATTTTTAAAATAATTGTTAATAACAGTTTCAGGAGTCATAACTCATATTAGATAATATTAGGTACAACGTGTTTTACTATTCCTTAATGTTATACTGCTAATACTAATGTCAAACCGTTGCCTATGATTCTCTGATTTTCACCCGTAAGGTGTTGAAAAATATAAGATTTTCTTCCATCCTCTATCAATTGCTCGCCGAATTCGACCAATATACATTTTGATAAAAACAGTTATTTCAACTTATTTCAAATATCTTCGACTTCTCTGTTTCTTATATTACATTTTTTGGGTTATCCAAGTCATGTTGTAGTTTAATGAAGGTTTTATGAGTGAGTTTCACTTGAAATTTGGGTAAACCTCATCAAATCTTTGGGAGAGCTGTTAATCGTATGGAAAAACGAAAAAATTTCTGCCTATCTGAAGAATTTGAGAATTCGAAGAATGTACCCAGACAGCACCGGATATTCCTAGAATATTCCCTAAATATGCGAAAGAGGATATATATATTCCGAATATTCGTGGAATATTCCAGGAATATATACATGCCTTGAACACATTCAAGGAATATTCAAACGGGAATATTTCAAGAATATTCCGAAATGAATATGCTATGGATATTCTTCAATGAATATCCCTGAATGAATATGCTACGGATATTCTTCAATGAATATTCCCATTATAATATTCATGGAATATTCTTGATTGTATATTCGTTGCCGTCTAACATCTTTCCAGTCACTCCTCGGGGATCCGTCTTCAGACTGAACTAGTATGATAGGGTTATAGTATCGTGATAATATCAGTAGAAGTAAAACTGTTTGATATTTGTCTTGAGTTTTCAACACAAAGAGAAGCGGATCTGGGTCGGTGGTCTGTTAGGCTGAAAACATAATAGTGGAGTTTTCAGCCTTAGGCTGGATTCAGACGGATCCGAAACCCATTGGTCTAAATTTGAATTCAGACCAATCAGAATGCTATCGGATCGTCGTACGATTGAATTTCGGATCTGTCTGAATCCAGCCATATACGAAATTCAGTCGGTAAAACTGCTCCCAGATTCTATTTCACGAATTCGATTGTCGAGTAGCTCAGACTGTGACTGTAGAATGCGCTGTACCGAGAATATACGTATATTCTAAACAATTCGTGAAATAGAATCCGGAACTTACCCCCTACTTCTCCGTCAGTTGTCAGTCCGTAGTGACCGTAGTCCATACGTGCGTGCCATTTGCCATTTGGATTTTGGATTTGGAATTTCGAGCCTTGTGTGGTGTGTGGTGTTTTATTCAACGATTTTAAACTTTTTATCTTGTCCGTCTCGTTCGATATTTCAAGGCATCATTTTGGATTTGTTTAATTAGTTGTTCTGGTACTGTGAGGTTTTTATTCATAGAAACGTAAGTAACAATGAATTCATACATTGTTTTTTTCGTAAGTTAGGTTAGGAAATTTAGGTTTGAATTTTTCGTGAGAATATGCAGGTTTACTGCATTTCAGACAATGATCTTTGAGAAGTATCAATTTCAACAGGTACCTTTATTTCATATTCAACTACTAACATCACTATTATCTGTTATGTATCTGTACAACATTCTGTTCTAGACGACAACAAATTCAAGAAGACTTGTATCGCAATGTTAGTAAAAACGAATAAACTGCTGAGAGACTTAGAGGAAAAATTAGGACAAATATCTACAGAAGTAAATAATATATCACTGTCTCTTAAAGAAAAAGCTCAACAATCAGAGGAAAATCAGGGGGAAATTATAGATTTCTTCACCGATTTCCCAACTAAAAGAGAAGAAATGCTGAATCATATAGAGAACACATTGAAAAGTGAGGCAGCTTTCAAGAATCTAGTGAGTATATTTTTTTTAATAACTCTATTTCTGATAAGAGTCGATAATCAATGTTTGAAATGTGTAGATCCCCAAACCGAAATTGAAGATAGATATTAGTTCCATTTTTTTTTCAGGTTGATGTTCTATGTCGAATATGGGAGGCAAAGATTTTAAAGAATGCTCACGTCGATTTTTAAAAAAGTCTTGGATGATAAATTTGCTTCCGAATATAGTTTACATGGACACAAGCAAAAAAAAAATTCAAAAACACAAAACTTTGTACCTGTGTTTTGGGTAAGATTCTTCTATATGACAGTATGTAATTGGTTCAGTATATCAGTATATTTTTTATGACGTAAGATAAATTAATCGCGATAATTGATTTTTTATGAAATCGACAGTTGCAAGGATGGCATTTCACAATTATCATCACCATTTTGGCGTCATAGCCTAAAAATTATTATTGCGTACATAAAAACATTTATCGGAAAATGAAGTAATATATTCTCTATATTTGTAGATGCGATACAACGTTGCCATAAAAATATAAGCCTGAAGGAGATTGAGGTGGTTGTTTCAGCCTACTTGGCAAAGTCCACAGAAAGAATGAAGAGACGACAGTGAGTTATCTTTATATTTTCCATTATTAACAAAAGTGAATGAGATAGATACATTTTGGAATAATTCACATCTACCAACCACCATTTTTAGAAAAAAATTATCGAAAGTGATCATTTGTTCAATACAGAATTGAAATAATTTCTCAGTTGAAATTAACTTTTCATGACTAGTTGAAAGATAATCCAAATCTGTTTCTCAGTTGTTAATTGACGAAAACACTCAGTATGTGATTTTGATTGGCTATTACTCTCATTCATTACTGGAATGATAAATAACCTTCAAATATAAAGCAAGTAATATACAGTTGCCTGTAAGATTTTCACATATAAAGAAATGTTCCTTTTTGAAGAAGCTATTGTATAGCGAAACACGTGTCACGATTTAGTAAACCCCAATATGTGAAAATCTTACAGGAAACTGATCTCGGTAGTGTAGAGGTTAGCACGTCCGCCCTTCAAGCGGAAGACCGGGGTTCAAATCCCTGCCAGGCCACCGTGCTGGCCGAGGGTTGACGTTCGTCAGCTGGTTAACGAAAACGAACAATTTTAGAACAAACTGTATATTATTTGTTAAATTTGTATTTTCATAAAGTATCGGCCACTTCCATTCAACCTTCAAGTATATTTTTTCTTTCTAGGGCTGCCACTGTGACTGAAGATTCCGTAGTGTGAAATATTGGCATGTTTTTATTGTGTGAATTATTTTTCGTCAAATATATACATATATTTGAGAAAATTTTGTATTGATTTTTGGTCGAGAGTGGTAGTTGATTTAAATTTTGAAATATTCCAAATCATCAAAAGTTAGAGACTTTTTTGAGTATCTGACAGTGATACGTCATCTTCGGGAAAATTAGAAATTAGCAAAATTAGTCTAAAAGATAAAGAGGAAACATATGAAATGGAACATTAACTGAATTTATGAGAATGATGCCTATAATATTTTTGACGTTTTCAAATATTGATTGCTCTTCATCAACACATTTGGTATTCACAACATTATTTATATGTTTTGCAAGAACATAAAACTCATTGCATCTGTAATAACCTGTATCAATATCAGTTAACAGAAGTAAAGTAAGGAGAATGATCCGGAGGATATTCAAAATATTATAGGAATATTCGAAGGATATACTCTGAAGAATATTCATCAGTTATTCCCCACTGAAATCCCGACTATGTTCCTGGAATATTTCGAATATTCTCGAAATATTCCTTGAATATTCTTCGTGAAATATTCTAAGAATATTATTCATTCATATTCCAAGTATATCCCTGAAATATCTCGAATAATCCGTGAATATTCCTGAAATATTGCTGTTGAATATTCTGAGAATATTCGCCATTCATATTCCAAGTATATCCCTGGAATATCTGGAATATTCTGTGAATATTCCTGGAATATCGTAAAAGAATATTCTAAGAATATCTACGTTTTTCCCCCTTTACACATTCTGGGAATATTCCACAGAAGACGTATATATTCCCGGCATATTCACGGGATATTCAGATATCTCTAAGAGAATATCCTGGGAATATCCCAGGAATATCTAATGCTGTCTGGGATATATCTCTCTCTATGATATTCGCAGTTGCGTGACTTTTAGTTCAGGAAATGAAGCATTTTGGCTCGCAACTTTTTCGTCCACCATGGATTCACCGGAAATTTTCACAGAATGTAGGGAATAGCTCAAGGATCATTTTCTATATCATGACGCTGTACGCTAGAGCCTTGGGGGTGGCTGCCACCCCATCACGGGGGTGGAAATTTTGTATTACATTTTAACTGTAGGAATTGACGGAAAAAGTAATTCTAAGAAAAAAATGTTCCATACGTTTTTTTCGTAAAAGTACATAATATTTTTTGAGTTATTCGAAGTTGAAAGTAACAGTTTTTTGACGAAAAAATTACCTTTTTTTAATGGTTTTTTACAAATTACTTTGAAACTATGCATTTTATCAAAAAGAGTGTGGAAAGGCAAATTGTAGCTTTTATAAAAACAAAAACAATGTATTCTTTGTAATCTTTCTACGACACATACGAACTAAGATACAGCAAATTAATGCTTAGATTTTTTTGTCAAATGCTTAAATTGAAAGATTTAAAGCAAAATAACGAGAAAAATGAATAAAAAAAATGTCTCCCTAGCATGAAAATTGACCGACTTATGATCAAAATAAGATCTGTACCCGCTTTTTTCTACGAAAAAAATCTTTGAAAACAACCTCCAAAGTACCCTCTAACTAAATTGATCTCTCTCTATGATATTCGCAGTTGTGTGACTTTTAGTTCAGGAAATGAAGCATTTTGGCTCGCAACTTTTTCGTCCACCATGGATTCACCGGAAATTTTCACAGAATGTATGGAATAGCTCAAGGATCATTTTCTATATCATGACGCTGTACGCTAGAGCCTTGGGGGTGGTTGCCACCCCATCACGGGGGTGGAAATTTTGTATTACATTTTAACTGTAGGAATCGACGGAAAAAGTAATTCTAAGAAAAAAATGTTCCATACGTTTTTTTCGTAAAAGTACATAATATTTTTTGAGTTATTCGAAGTTGAAAGTAACAGTTTTTTGACGAAAAAATTACCTTTTTTTTAATGTTTTTTTACAAATTACTTTGAAACTATGCATTTTATCAAAAAGAGTGTGGAAAGGCAAATTGTAGCTTTTATAAAAACAAAAACAATGTATTCTTTGTAATCTTTCTACGACACATACGAACTAAGATACAGCAAATTAATGCTTAGCTTTTTTTGTCAAATGTTCAAATTGAAAGATTTAAAGCAAAATAACGAGAAAAATGAATAAAAAAAATGTCTCCCTAGCATGAAAATTGACCGACTTATGATCAAAATAAGATCGGTACCCGCTTTTTTCTACGAAAAAAATCTTTGAAAACAGCCTCCAAAGTACCCTCTAACTAAAATTGATCGCCACCCTTTTGTGATTCTCTTTATATATGTACTATTAATACACCCACGAAGTTCAACCAGTTTAAAATGCCTAATTTTAGAAAAATTGGTGTTTAAAGAGAAAACGATTTTTTTCAACTTCGTGTTTTTAACCCTTTTCTTATGAATATCTCTCGAAATACTAAAGCTACGAAAAAAACGGTACAGTACCAAATTGTACCTTTTTTAATGACAAATATTTTTCTGTGTGCAGATTTTTTGTAAAGTGAATATTTGGCGAGATATAGCCGTTTAACACCAACATTTACGATCGAACATCACCTTAGTCAAGCGCTTTAAACTCTAGTTTTATTAAGGGATCTCAAGTAGTTTTATTCACATAGTCTTATAGCTCTTGAAAAGCTCTACAGAGTCGTTTCTAAAAAAAAATCATCATCTAAAATGAAGGAGCTATGTCTTAAAAACCGATAATTTTTTTTGTTGAAAAATTTGAATTACCTGCTTTGGAGGGTAGTAATCTACATAACCGGTATATTCGGCTGTTATACGTTATATGTTCCACTTTTTACATTCATATTGGAACACAGAGAAGAAGAAAAATCTGCTCGCGTGTGTGAGTGCATATTTCGTTGATTTCTCACCAGTTTATTCTAAAGTTCGAAAACATATAAAAATTTCAATGTTTTCAAGGGTAGCTCATAACAAGGGTAGGTTGAAAGATTATGAAATTGTATCCCTAAAGCATGAAACAATCATTATTTAACTATTTTTACCTATATTTAGGTTTTTAATGTTATTTTATAACACCCCTAAATTCACCCCTAAAAAACAAAAAGCTTACAACGGCACAATATAGAAAATGAACTAGAGGGTGTAATAAGCCTAATCCCAAATTTTTGTACAAATCGGTGCTGGACGAAAGAATTGCGAGGTTTGACCATGTTTTTAGCTTCATTTTCTGAACTATTACGGGCGTTGCAAACTGGTGAACACCTTCTCGAAGTTTCTCAACTGCAATATATTTCCAGCACAGAAAGGCTCCAGGGCAATCAGGGTGACAACTGTCACAGTAAATCTAGACCAATTCATCCCGTATGAAAACAACTCAAAAACGCATTACACTAACGATTTCGGACGAGTATTTCGAAAGGGTCTACCGGAGTGACAATTATATTGTGACCATGACTACTCGGGGAATAAGAAGGGATTAATTAACCCTTCGGCCACCCCTAGATCATGCTTATTAAAAGTTACACGCAAATGACTATGACTCATTTAACTATTTCTCAAGTGGTTTTTCGGGAGAGCAGGACGCCGAGTTTTAATAGAAGGGGTCGAATCGCTTTTTCATTGATGGAAGTAATGAATGTTGTTACACTCGCGCGATTCGGTTTTGAATATTAATATGTACAGGGTGACTCATGGTTGGTCATGTATGAAATGCTTATATTTTGGAGTTATCAAGTGAAAGGACCTGACCCCAGGGAAAAATTAATTCAGAAAAGAAGGCGGAATATGAAAATAATTTCTATGATTTCCAAAAACTTCAGTAGCGTTCTACTCGTCAGATTTCCAGGTTTCAAGAATTGTCTCAACACTTTAAATCCGAACACAGTGAGAATACCTCGTAGAAATGACTTCCGTATACAGTGAAAATTAGTCAGGAAAATGTGATAAAATGTTGATTGAACAGAATAGGATTATGTAGTTTTTGATACGTTAGAAGTTCCCAAACTTTTTTTTCATAGACCCCTTTTAAAATTTTGCTGGTTCCAATGGACCCCCTTGCAGCTATATTCCCACCATATTACCATATTTACCATTTTTCTCTCGTGGACCCCTGGGGGTCCACCTGGACCACTTTGGGAATCATCAGGTTAGAGAAAACAAATGTTCAGTAGTCTTTTTTAATTAAAAATTCATCTCGAGAATTTCGATTCGAGTTTCATAGTGAGAAATATTTGTTATACGAAACAAAAGTGTTAAAGGTGAATTGAGGTGGAGAGGCCTTGCGAATAAAAACGAGTGTTTTGGTCGTTCACCAATTCACTTTTTGAGGAGTCAATAACGGGACAGAAAACGGATGCTAATTCAGTTATCTATTATAGAAATAATAATAATGCCTGGGTCGGTTTTGAGTTTTATTATATCTAGGGTGACTTATGGTAGGCCAGGCAGAAAATATATCATATTTTTCTGATTATTGATATATGAAATTAATTCAAGAAATAATACGGGATATAATAATAAAAAAGTATGTTTTCCAGAAACTTGGGAAGCATTGTACTCGTCGGATTTTCTGATTTCAAGATTTGTCTCAACATCGTAAATCCTAAAAAAGCGGGAAAACTCCTTCAGAATACAGTGGAAAAATTTCAGAGGTAAGTGATCAAACATTGTTATTAAGAATAGAATTCTGTATTTTTTGATACATTGGTCAAAAAAAACAAATCTTCGGTGTTTTTTTCAATCAATAATTCATCTTGGGAATTTTGATGCGTTTCGTTGTGGAAAACGTATTGGAAGGTGGAAAGTATAAAGGCAGCTGGAGAATAAAAATGTGTTTCAATCGTTTATCGATTCACTTCTGAAAATGACAATACCGTGACAGAAAATGGATGCTCATTTTCAGTTACCTTCCATGAAAACAAATTTAAATTGAAGTAATACTTCCGAGAAGTGCTAAATTTTTTCTTATTTTGAGTAGTTCTATACGATGCTACATCGTCAGAGAAGTTGATACTAAATTGTTGTTAGTGTTGTGGATATCTATTGGAAGTTTTCATTTCTACTTCAGATGTGAACAAAATATATACGAACAGAGAGTGGTAGCTGATGTCAGATGCAATTTAATACCCTGTGTGGTTTATATACGAGGAGATGATTATCCTACTGTGTCGATAAAGTGAATGGTCATTTGTAGTTCTCCGAGTACAGTGCGTCAACTTAGACCATCTCTTCATTATGTGGCGCTTCAAAAGATGTACTACTTATAAAAACAAATTCGCCTATTTCGAATAAATCGGTTTCGAAAAGAGTTATGCTACTGTTCAATTCCTGCGTACTATCGACAGAGTTTTTGATATTTTAAATTGTAGGAACCCATTTGCGAAAGAGTATAAGGCACCTACTAGATCGGAGACTTTGCAATATTTTAAGGATATATTCTCAAAGACAAAAGATTATTTTGAAACACATTGATGGAACTCCGCTGTTACGACTTATGCGTGAAACTCTTATGCTCTTGGTTCCATATTAACAATGGAGAGTACATCAGGTTTAGCTGATGACTGGTGCACTTTGAATGAAAATCCACTTTCTCACCTTTTGGCATATAAGTACTCGCAAGATCACTTAGATTTTTCCCTTGTACTAGATCAAGAGGTGGTTGGAATAACATTCCAAACACCCAGCAACTTAAAAATGGGAGTTACGGCAGTTGTATAGAAATTCAGTACTTCAAGTGTCAGGGCAAATTCGCTCAGAAGATAGGAAAGGGAAAGATATGTTGAGTGATCCTACAAATACTGATGAAATTGCTAACTCAATTGGGTGCTTGGATGAAAACAAAGTGTATTATATTGGTGAATATAAAGTTCGTAACCTTGTTCCTGTCACTACCTGTAATCATTGTATTGAAATATTACTTTATATGGTTACCATATCAATTGACCACTCTTATACTGCTCCTCCCGAATCTCATAAATCGTTCACCAATTAATTTTGTCACTCAGGATTGACTTCAGATGTGGGGTACAAAATTTTTGATTTTGCGGAGAAACAAATTCATCTATTATTAGAAACTAAGGACATGTTCAATTTGAAAAATAAACCTAAAACAAAAATTATAAACGCTGCTATTTGAAAATATAAATATTTCCAAACCTAGACACCCCATAATTCAGGGATTTTTAGGTGAAGAATGTCATAAAATCCTGACTATTCAGAAAGTTAGTGCCATATATTTGAGATGTCGTAAGTATCACCATAGTAAATTTTCAAATTTAGAGTTGGACAAAAAAAGTGGCACAGTAAGAAAAAAAATGACAAAACTCATTTTGTTTAGTTACTGTTAGATATAAGTCGAAGTAACTATGTAATATTAAGTGAAAATTTTTAGATTTTGTTGTCATTTTATTTACCAACCCCGTGGAAAAACAGTTGAACTTTCATTTGAACATTTTACTTTTTATATCATTACTTCCCTCCTAAGCAACTGTTGAGAACCAATATACGTTTTCGACAAAATGAACAATTCATTTTATTACATTTAAAATGTTGGGCTAAAGTTCCATTAACTACCATAAGATTGAATCAGTATCCATAACATATGCGGGTTGCCTACACAATCGATTTGCCTCACTTTTCGCCCAAGGCGGGTCCTTTCCAGGGGCGTATAGTATACATTTCACTGGTTGGTTCACCACAATAACACATTCGTGAAAAGAAGAAGCTGTCAACCTCAACCGAATATGGAATCCCATTTTAAGAAAATCGATAATAACTGCAGGTAGTTCTTCAGATATTAATGATGATTATTCTCCGAACCCACAGGAAGTAAACAAGGTAATCAATATTAATGACAATTCCCCGAATCCGAATGGAATAATTAGCACCGCAAACTACCTGAATCGGCATAAATACAACTTGCGAAGAAACAATCTCCAGTCATCGGAGTGAATTCCAAGATGAATGAACCTCTGAAGAAGCTAGCCACTCGCGCCAGCGAAACGTCAGGAAGAAATTCCAAAAAACGACGGCCTTCAAACCCGAATAAAAGTAGTGATACTGACACCCCAACTCACCTAATTTGGGTCACTCTGAATATTTTCTATTTCCCATCTTTACAATTCGGCTCGATGGATAAAGATTTAGGCAACATCGTTTTCAGAATAGTTGATAAATCTTACTTGAACCTAGGAGGGGAATACGTTGAGAAATAGAAGAAGGTTGAGAAAAAAGTGCGTATTATTTCATAATAAGAATACTTATCGATCAATCATCGTATTACATCGCCCAGATGTCATAACCCCGTACCTCAAAATCAATTTTGAGTCATGAGTTTTATTGAGGCTACAAATATATTTTTCATCGATGTTGAAACCCTGATATTCGAATTCCTCGTATGTCCTATCCCCTAAAATGCGGATGTGAAAACCTCGTATCGTATATTTATTAGCAAGTACGTCTTCTGGAACTCAGTAAGGTGAAAACGGCAATTTTGAATATAACCCGAAGATACAGGGTTGGTTAGAGTTGAATGATACATCTTTGATTCGATGATATTCGCGCGAAGGGTGCTTGGAACGATTTAGAATAACTTTCTTAGATAAATTTTCTAGAAAAATATGCCGCCTAATGTTTTTTCGAATATCGTCTAGATATTTCATCCCAATGAACCCATGATTTGTTTCGAAAGGGTGAATTTTTTTCGAAGGCAAGTACCTACGTCTTTTTACCTCCTTCATAATAAAAAAACATTCTTCGAATGCGACTTCAAACAACGAAGATGCAGGGGTGGTCGGAGTTATAAACCGTGAAATTTAGAATAAACATAATTTGTAAAAATTTCAAATATTTGGCATTATTCAATTTATTTACAAAAAGCTTCTCAGGATATTCAACTGAGGACACAAACACCCTACTCTCTCAATAATCATTACCCCAACAGATCCACAAACTCTCAAGTGTTTCACACTACTCCACCGCACACTGCGACGACGACATATCATCCGGCATCATCTTAAATAAATCAAAATCTCTCGCAGGTCCTTCAACCTCCTCTAATTTTCGCAGGCGAAGAGGGAAGGGCGGCGGGTGTGGAGCGGCATCGGGGCGGCATAACGTACCCCAACATTAGCAGCGACGTCACCAACCCTCGCGAACTAACTTGTCGACCAATCACTGTTTAGAACAAAAGAATACATTCACGGCCAAAAGTTTTACCAAGTTGGCCGGCGCTCGTGCCAACCGTTCCTCGTTCGAACGTTTCGGCACGGAGGCGGCGGTAGTACAGTCGGTTTTTAGGAATGCAGCTGATATAATAAGAGAGTCTACTGAGTTGAGATGAATTTGAGTGAAATAAAGGTGATTGAATAAAGTATTTCAAACGACTTTGTGCACTTGGAATGAAAATATTCGTATTCCTCCCAATTTTTCAGGAAGGAAAGTTATCAATCTATGCTAATATTATAAAGAGGTTCCTTTCTACATTGTTTGTTTTTTGTAGAGGTTAATCTTCGGAAATACTGATCCGATAATGAAAATTCTTTCACTAACAGAAAGCTACACTATTCAGCAGTGATATAGGCTACATTTCATTATGATTGAACAAAAAATTCAGTGAGGATGATAGGGTATGTAAATCAAGTCCGAAAAAATCGGGCTAGATATAATATGATGCATTAACGATATGCGCTGTCCTACGGACTCGTAATTTTTTCAGACGCAGTTTTTTTCGTTGAGTTGCCAGGCAACAAAATTCTCATCGAAATGTCAAGTTTACTTCGACAAAAAAAGCTCTCGTGTGATTATAAGTGAAAAAAATGATGAAATGACAGATATTTTCCCTTACAGACAGAATTCAGCGACAGATTCAGTGAGTTTAGAAAAGTTTCAACCCAACTGAAGATTTATCAAACCCATTTTCGTGTGATATTGACGATCTACCAAGTCATATACAAATGAATATGATTGATCCCCAATCTAATGATGCTCTCAGAAGTTTTTTTTTATGAATTCAATGAGCTTGTTGAATTAATTTTATGGCAGTTTGCCAGCTGATTTTGACGCATTTATTTATGCGAACAAACTTTTTCAATCGTCAACTACAGAAAAAATAAATATGCTTCTCGTCTCATAGATGAACATTTCAGAGCGATTCTACGTATTTCAACTACAAATATGATTGTCAATATACAAGAAATAGCCTCCCAAATACAACGACAAGCACCACACTGACTTTTATATAGAATCAGTTATTTACTTTGTAGTTTTTTCTGTTTTGTGAATATCTCTTATTTCTACTGATTAATAAAATGAAAAGATTGTATAAAGAAAACCTATAAAGCCCATCTATGTGTAACTATTATGTGTATGAAATAAATTGCCTACATTTGAACAATTTTAAACAGCATTTTTTTTTTCTATGGCTATGGGATTTGACCCATGAAATTAGCCTTAGCTTCATTTTGCCTCCTTGTGGCACTTGCCTGAAAATGTTGGTCTCTATTAGTTCTACAAAAAAGTCCGAGGTACTATATAGCTAGTTTTAATATTTGAATAATTGAAGTTTTTTTGTCAATCCAGACATATAAAATGCTTCGTCCCGAATTACTGACTGACGGATCAACGCACAGTCTAAACCGCTGATCATAAAGACCTGAGATCCGATAAGAAAGGAATTTCCGAAATTCCACTCCTAAGGGGGTGAAAAACGGGGGCAAAGTTTGTACAGGACAACGTGATGCCTCCAATCTACTTCAAATTTTGCATTTTGCAAGAAAAATCTTTAACAGAACTGATGGAAGACGTGTTTCGTATTTTATTGAAATGGATCGCCTAACGGGGTTTAAGTGGGATAGAAAGTTATTTTGGGGGTGAATCAATGCACAGTCTCAGCCGCTAACAGTAGAAACCTGAAACATAAAGGGGAGAGTATATTGTATGAAGTAGGCATTAGATTAAAACGGGCTTCCCGGAATTCCATCCCTCAGGAGGTGAAAAACGGGGTCAAAGTTTGTATCGGACAATGTCATGCATTGTGTTACGAAATGTCCTAGCGCCGGCTCTGTCGGTCACGCGGAATCTTGTGAGGAATCGGACAGCAGCGTCATTTTTCCAGGAACCCGTAATTCGCTTGGAGAATTCGAGAAACCTCATCGAGCCTTCTCTCGAGGATTCTCCATGGGTGTACGCAGATATATAAGCAGCGGGACATCGCGGTGGAGACAAGTTTTTATTAGACCTGAGTGGCGAGAGTTATTGAGTGAAACAGAGTTTATTTGCGAGGCAGAATTTTCAGTACGGAGAGTTTCAGTACGGAACATTGAAAAGTTAGCGGAACAATTTGAGCGATTGTATTGTATTGTGTTGTGATAGAAAGTTGTAATAAAAGTAGTGAAGTGTTGTTTGGAGTTTAAATCAACGAACCCCAAGGATAAATCGTAACAGTGGTGTCAGAAGTGGGACATTGCTGATGAAGAAAACTATTTATGGTGAATATGAGTTCGTCATACGATTCAATAGAGGACATGAAGAAACGTTTCCAAAATCGATTTGCGGATTATAAAAGACGATGGCAGGAAGATGAAAAGCGACGGCAGCAGGAAAAAAACTAATAGAAAAGCGACGACGGGAGGAAGACAAACGACGGCTGGAGGAGAAAGAACTAAAAGAAAAGCGACGACAGGAGGAAAAAGAATCAGAAGAAAAGCGGCAGCAAGATGAAATGAAAGAACGAGAAAAATATAAGAAAGAACGAGAAGAAAGACTCCAGATAATTCTCGAAGATGAAAGTAAAGAACGTGATGAAAAGAAAGAAAGAGAACTTGATGAGAAAGAACGAGCAGAAACACCCCAGAAAATTCTAGAAAAACAAAAGAATGTATTAAAGCAAATTAAAAAAAAAAAGGAAGCAGACTTCCAGGAGATTCTAAAACATCAGGACAAGGGAAACGTCAAGGCAATTGAAAACGAGGTCGAAAGGGAAGTGCATACAATGCGAGAAGAGATGAGAAATGAATTAAGAAATGAAATGAGAGGTCTAGAAAAGCAGAAAGTTCTTCTCAAGAATCAGGATCGCCGAGACAGGGTTGCCACCACATCAACAATTTCCGTAAAACTACCGACTTTTGACGGACAGTCGTCTTGGGCTATGTATCGTAGACAGTTTGAGACCAATGGATGAGGCGAAGAAGAAAAAGCTACGGCACTCATATAGTAGCTTCGAGAGAGCCAGCTGTGGATATATTGCAAACGATACCCATAGAACAGCAGAATCAATATGAGGGTTCTGGTTAATCGCACGTTAAAAGGTAAGGCCTCGTTGGTCCATTGCTCGTTGATAGAAAGTTGTAATAAAAGTAGTGAAGTGTTGTTTGGAGTTTTAATCAACGAACTCCAAGGATAAATCGTAACAATTGGTTCAATCTTTTTCAAATTTTGAAAGAACATTCTTCAAAAGAATAGACGGGAGACGTTCTCGTATCTTATTGAAACTCTATCAAACACTCTTTCGAGTACACCTAGCACCTAGAAGGCAGAGCCTTTTGATGAATCTGATAAAACTCAGTACTAAGAACTTACTATTGCATTACAAAAATCATTAACGCCCAACGAAGTGAGCACGGGTCAGCTAGTTGTTTATCAAGAAGAAGTTGCCAAAGTACATTTCCGACCACCTATTTTTCTCTTTTCGAACCAACATTCTGCACCTAGCATATAGAAAAATGTTTACCAACGTGCAGACACCATAGACATAGCAACTAATGGAATGGCTCTAAGAGAAAGAAAGCTGCGGAAGGAGTAAGATAGAATACTTCAAATATAACCTCCAAGCGCATTCCTTCCTCAATGTAGCAGAGAAAGAGATTATGAAGGATAGGAGTAATTCAGGTATAAAACTGTCATTGTGTCCAATAATCTGTTCAATGTGTGTATCCCTTCTCTCTCTAATGTAATTCGAATCGTGTTATATAGAAAGCTGTCATAAAGGCCAGTCCATTAGTTGTTATGTCTATGACACACATCAATTTAGAAAACAAGCTCACCCTGACCTTGTACATTTACTCAATTTTCACATTGATGAACACAAATAAGTTGATAGATATGCTTTCATACCTATTCCCAGAGGTATAACGTCGCTAGAGTATCAGCTATTTTGCCTATCATGATATATATTCTCAGAGGCAGTTCATCTTCAGAAGAATTGTACGTATTCCGTTCGTTCACCGTCGAAAATAGCCATCTGTTTGTGAAAGATAACTGACATATAATTGGCATGTTGAACACATTATACGATAATATACGAAACATAACTCTTTGCATGAATAATTTAACTAAATTTCCTTCAAGTAGGAATTGCAAATATGTGACAAATACAATATTCACATCAAGTTCCTAACTCGTCTGTCTTCAATGTTTTTTTCGTAAATATCCTTTGCCTAGACCGTAGAGTTTGAATAGTATATGACGTACCAAGGCCGAAAGTAAGTGATTGCTGTCGATATATACACATGGCTTACCGAGGCTGAAAGCAACATGTATTAAATTAGAACAACATTCGAAAGAACAAATACTTCCCCTTCAATAATAAAACATAAAGAATTGTACAATCCTTGTACGTGCGGTAAAAAACATATCGGTGAAATGACAAAGCCTCTTGAATTGCAAAAAAGTATAAGATATATGTCAAAAAGAGACAGATGATTGGTGGTTCAAAATTATTAGAACAAATTGTCACTGCCAACACAGTAGAAGGCAATGACAGTCAAACGATAGCAAGAAGAAGTAATGACGATAACTAATATTCAAACCTGTAATTTCTAGTACAGGAGAGGATAGGAGTGATTGCTTGTCCAAGTCTGGTGTGCCATCCAAGATCATGTCCGCGCGGATCATTGCTTGACTTTAGATAGTCGTTGGAACTCATGTAACCCTCTAGTCACTCCGTCCCAGACAAAGGCGATTCCGAATAGTTTAGAGAGCCAAAATGTTTGCATCGTACCAACTCAAATCCTTTCATTCATTCTGGGACCTTTATTATACGAAACCGATGGATTCCTTTTCAGGTGTGGCTTGCTTACTGTGCATGCTTGGTAAAGGATCTGTTCAAATTAAACATTAAAACCTGTTGAGTTCACATGATATCTAAAGGTTCAGAATCTACATATGTCCCTCAATATTCATTTCTTTTTCATTGGCTGTCTGGTGGATTTCGAAAAGAATAACTGCAACTTTCCCCGATACATGTAAAGGCAGAATATTAACTTACACCTATAATGTTGCCGTATGACATGAAAATCCCAGAACATATCAGGGAAGGCTCTGGGAGACTACTGACACAAATACAGAAATGGAAATACCTTCTATATTCGGTTCTAAGCCTCTAAGCCATTAGATCGATCAGCGTGAATGACATGTCTGAAACACTCCAAACAAGCAACCCACCACTCCATTCTTTCTCTGCAGAATGGGTTCCAATTTCTGACCGTACTAACTCCGACTCCAATGTTTGTAAACTCGGAGCGACTTCAACTTTAGCGTCGTCGTCGTTGCTTTGCCATGCCACGCTCGGGTCGCCGTTCAAACTTTCAGATTTACTTTGGGTTACTCGCGAAACTTTTCTTGCTGCTTTATATTCCGGCTGCGGTTTTAACAGTTGCCTACTTAATATATATTTCGTCGCAACAAATTTCTCTCTTCTCGAAGATATTATTTATTGCCCGCCACCGGCAACTTTTCTCTCTTGGCTATTCACTTTTGTGCGTCCCGTGAAATATGGTGGAATTAGGTTGGGGAAAGAGTTAGCAAAATGATCAATTAGAGTGCCGGTTCTACGGGGCGCGTCACGGTTTCACTTTCAGTGCGTTGATTTATGAGGTACTAGGTCGAGGGTTTTCACGAAATAGGACTCTTTCGGAAATATAATATATCCAAGGAAATATTGCCATAATATATTCACTAAATATTGTTGAAATATAGGGTTCAGTGAGTAATATTATTACGGAAAACTCGGGTTATATCATTTGTTTTAATCCTGCTGATATGGTGGACTGGTGTGAACTTCCATTCCATGAACTATTCATCTTTTCTGAAACGAGTCACTTCCATTGATGATTTCCATCTGCTGACAACTGACAATCTCCGAAGTGACATCACGTTATATGTGTCCAACCACCTAGGGTTTTTGGAAGGAGGGGGAGTGAGCGTAAACACTTATTTAGTGTGAAAAAGAAGATTTCTGCGGAGATCTCGATCGTGGAAAAGTAGTTAGTCCATTTGTTGGCTTACTGGTTTCGATTCGCAACGCTCAGATGACTGAACAATTCAGAATCAAGCAGCTTTTGGATAACTTTAATGTCAGACCATTTGGTGTTAAACTTGCCACCTTCACACGGTATGCGGTATATGCAGGTTTGCTTCCGTAGCCATTCAGTTTTCTACCTGAGAGATATATTTTTATGTTTGTCTTTGGACTTTCATTTGATACCATACTTAGCAGAGATCGATTACACAACTCACATTATCCTTGCTTAATATCAACGTTTACTTCTTTCGACTGTTTATTGGATTCATAGATTTGCGCAAGGTAGTTTCTCAGATAGGATCTGGGTTCTTTTCCAGGAAGAATTCACAGAAACTCAGATGTGAATGATGATTTGATGGAAAATTCAATGACTTGGAAGAATTTGATGCTGGATAACATAGAACAGAACATAATTCTTCTAGAAGAATGCCGTTCTGTTATCACCTAGCATTCTATGGTCAACACTTATTTTTTCTGTGAAATCATCCATCTGAATGATGAAGATAAAATAGACATGGTTGGATTCCGCTAGCGTTGGATTCCATTAAATTATAAGTGCAATATCCAAATTAGTTCTGGTTTCATAAGCATATATATGGGAGGTTCGGAAGCAAAATCGGTGAGAAAAGAGTGTTTTCTTCGTCGAAAGTACGCTCTGAGGGAGATGTCGCTAAGGTTAGTAGATAATTGTGACACAATTGCTTTCTTTGGATCATCAGTATATATTTATTGTTAGGATGGTGAGCAAACGAAACTGAGGCAGCAACTCATTTAGTATACTTTTCAAAACTTTTTCACGAAATATGTTTACCATTTTCTCATTTCTTATTATCTATTAGTCTCTCTTCGATGGAGATGTGTGAAAATTGTGACCTTGTCAATAAGGTGAATGATGTTTCTTGATTATTGCAAGAATTGACCCACTCTACTTTACATCAATCCCACTTCTGACCCCATTTAATCACACCGAAAGCTCAGACTTTCTCCATCAATCCACCAAAGAAACACTCGTTTTCGTCAAGTCTCCGAGATTTGGCGCAAATTTCCCACCATCAGAGGTGATAAATCCCAGTCAGCAACCAACCTGATTGAGAAATCAGCCTCGTGCAAGGGCCGACCGATGTTAATTCCCGATGTTTTATCGCGCGACCCGGCTACACCGAGTAAAAAGCTCCGCAACACGGGCCGAGATCATAAATCACCGAGCGCCCCCGCACTGCGCCCTTGCCATCCTCATTGCTAATTAAGGATACAGGATGTGACCTTTTGCATAGCAAAAGATCAACAAAAATGAGCAGTCGCTGACGGGAAAAATGGTTTGTTTTTCAGTTTTTTCCTCCAGCGTGGGAGCCACTAGAAATGATGTTGGACTTTGGGGAAACTAGTCGCAAACAGATATATCAAACAATGCGTAGGGAAAATCTGTTGAGATTGTCGATACACGAAATTCGAGTAATGCAGATATGAAAATGGTCAAAAAATTGAAAGAAGCACTTTTCTTTAGTGATCCAATACAAACTGACAAACAAATTCGCGAAAGAAGAGAAGGCATATATACAAAGATAAAACAAATCTTGAAGAGTTTCCTGTAAGATTTTCATTATAATGGGTATAACAAAATCGCGACACGTGTTTTGCAGTACAATAGGTATTTTCACTGAATATTTCTATCAAGCATCGATCAGTTTTATTCAAATTCACATAACAATCCAATTAATTCTGGTACTGTAAGATAACATTTGATGGCTGACGAAACAATCAAGAACCAGGTACTAGGCATATTTATAATGTATATATGTGAAATGATGATCCCATTTTCATCCACAGTTATGAAAAACTCTGGCTTTCTTGGTATGAATTTGTGGCAAACAGATTTGTAAGTAATATTGGCAATCAGTTTAGGCACAGCTTTTCCATATCCATATTTTCAGTCTTTATGCAATGTATAAGGATCTTTTGACTAAAATATTTGCTACTTCGGACACTTCCAGCCAAGAATGATCCGATACCATCTAATAGATTTCTTTTAATTTCTAGCTAACTCACATCACGTCTACTGTTTGATTCATTTTGACGGCTCCTATCTCTCCATTTGAAATATGGTGCCAATACTCCGTAGTCTCAGTATCACTACTTTGTTACGATATTATCCCTGGTTTCGTCGATTAGAACACCAAACAACACTAAACTACTTTTATTATAACTCACTATCACAATACAATACTACACAATCCTTGAATCGCTCCGATAACTTTCCAATGCTCGGTACTTAAACTCTCTGTACTAAAATTTCTGCCGTCGGCGTGCGCGCTTCCGCTTTTATACGCTCGCTCATACAGTGGAGAACCATCTAGACAAATCTTCACAGTGGAATCTTCTGGATGAGCCGCGATCACGCGAGTATAATCGTTCCTGGAATCTCGCACCAATTCGCATCGATAGGCGGCAGGGCCGGCGCTAGCACATTTCGTTACAACTTTATTCGGGTTTGAAGGCCGTCGTTTTTTGGAATTTCTTCCTGACGTTTCGCTGGCTCGAGTGGCTAGCTTCTTCAGAGGCTCATTCATCTTGAAATCCACTCCGATGACCGTAGTAGATTCGTAGTCTAATAATCGAGACTACTTATACAGGGTGTTTCACAACTTATCAGACTATTTACCACATATGATCACGTATAATATGCGCCATAAGAATTCGATTACACGAAGTATTGAATGTCTTACAGAGAGCGATAAAAAATGAAAATTTTCAAGGGTTATTGTCGTTGAAGGATAAGCTGTAAAACAACAAATCATAAATTCAACAGGCCAAAGCTTGCGTTGAAGTCAAGGGAACTAATTTCGAAAATCTCAAGTAGAAAGAAAAGGGTTATGATTTTTAATTTTTATGTTTTTTTGTAAGACTTTTATTGATTTTTTTGGTCATACTGTATAATATGAGCTTGAAATTTGTCGAATAGATTGTGAAACGCCCTCTCTACGAGATTTCCTCCACCAAATCATAGAATTTGCATCAGAGACCAATGGTAACAGAGATATCGTCGGTTATTGAACACATCGAAAGTGGCAGTACAATTGTATAGCAGTTTGCATATTTTCAGTCAACGATTATTCAATTGTTTATCCTGGATTTCACCAACTCTAGTATAGCCACCTGAGTCAACCACTGAGATTTCCTAACAGGTCGTATCAATTCGTTGAAGGGAATCCATGCATTGAAAATAGGTATTCCACAGTGAAATTATTAGTCTAATGATGAGCGGGATGACGAAAAGCCAGAAAAATCTACTCTCATTTTATTCAAGTCCGGTTGAGTTCAGGATTAATATTCGGACGTCGTCAGTGTCGTGATGAGACGATTTTGCAACTCAAGATCACTATTTCAGAATGAAAAATATCTGTTGGTAATAAAAGCAGAAAAATTAGTGAATATGTTGCTATTTTTTTTTTGTTATATGCTTTTTCACTACATCATAAAACGATTTTGAAATTTTTACTTTGGAATACATGTTTTTCAATGAATACCCTAAACTCCGATACACAATGTTATGACCGAAAGAAATGAACTAGGATTTCTTGACTGTAAGCTGCTGTACGTTATATAACAAAAACCTAACAACGTAGGACTGAAAACGGGTATAGCTCGTTGATTTCTCAAGAGATGAACACATAATAGAAAGAAGTTGAAATGTCGGACATCATTGAACATATATCTGTCGGGAAACAACTACTTTATTGGCTTATACCTGGCGTATATTGCTTTGTCAAACTTGATCCTCTAGGGTTGGTACTCATCAGAAATAGTTATTTTCATCGAGAGTTCATCCCGAAAAATTTCCCACCGGACTTCATTCGGCACGTGTTGTTTCGACGCCGCACGAAATTTAGCAGGCCATCGACGGAAAACTATCGAAAAAATCAATTCGACCGATTCCCGTGAAGCCGGCACACTTTCGAGCGCACTCTAAAATACGAGGGGAGGTACGTAGCGAGCCGCGAGTGCGACCAGAAAGTGTAGGAAGATCAGAAGTGGGGCCCGAAGAGAGTGAATTTGCGGTCCGCAATGAGTCAAACACACGTGCAGGGGCGGACACGTGCCCGCCGCCGAGTGGGTGGGTGGCCAATATTGAAAATTGCATAATTCGAATCATCAAGCACCCATATTCACGGCGGAGGGATTAGAGATTCATTAGGTCCGGCGCGCGAGGGGAGAGCAGACAGCGTTCCGGCCGCAAATTACTTACTTTGATTTCGCGTCCGAAGGAGTCTTCCTCGACGAGGAAAATGTTTTGGGAATTCGTTCGCCCACGCTCTCATCATCCGCTAATGCACTGGAGCAATAAATTACCGCTTTGTCGGAAGAGTCCGGACTTATTTTTGTCAACGTCGTGGAATGATCATTGATTTGCTTTGACGATGTACGAGTGTAGTTGAGTTCCGAATGAAATCATTGATAATTTTCCAGCAACATACCCCATAATCATGCATTCGCGAAAATATTCTGAATGAGATGAATAAGAAAATCAGAAACTGAACAAAAATAATCAGCAGAATATGCAAATCGCAATCATCACATACAACAAAATCTAAAGCACTTTTACAGAACGCACTATCATCACAAGAAATTTATAATTTTACCATCAGCATCAAGAAATTACTTTCGGGTAACGGTAGTTTTAAATGGCACTCAAACGAATCGATTTGAGTGAATCTATTTGATCTCTCTGTCTCTCTCTATGTCTATTCCATGTCTGCCTCTTTTCATCTCCTCTCCTGTCTGTCTTTCTATGTCATTTAAAAAAAGTCCTATACGATTCAAATCGAATATTTTGACACAAAAGGAGTAATATCAGTTTTCTACTCCCCCCCGTAAATATGTCGACTTCTTTATAGTTCACTGAAAGGATAAGTTGGCGATTGGATATGATTTCATATCCACACAAGGTAGGATATGAATTCCACCAATCACAGACAATGAAATACTTGGTTACCAGAGAAACCTTGTAGAAACGTCACAATATTGATCTGTCTATATACAATGTCCTACTAACACGAAATCCAAGTTGTTTAATTTAAGCATAAATAAATTTAATAATAAATATTCTCTTGTTTATTGATACAAGTTTGAAACGTCACAACTGATGTTTTTTTTAAAGAAACTATACGGTCCAAGTGGCTTATGTGGTAAGAGCGAGAGCCCTCGGGGACGAGAGTCATGGGTTCGAGTCCTACCAAAGTCAACTCTTTTTTTATTTTTTTTTCAAATATGACGGTACTATTTTAATTTTTATTGTTCAATATTGAATTCAATTAAGTTTCTTTCCTTCGAGTTTTTTTTATAAATATCGAAAGAATACTCTATATCTGAAATTGATTATCAATATGCTTGAAAGAGAGTTCTGAAATATTTACTAGGTCGAAGAAAAAATCAACTGTACAACTCGAATGGATATTGGCCATATCACCCTCGAACGTTCGAACACTCGCCTACGGCATCGTGCCCAAACTTCGCCCTTGTACGATATGGCCAATTTATCCACTCTTGTTGTACAAACTACTATTCCAGAACTAACAACCATCCCTCCAAGTTTTCCTCCTACCTTCTTCTTCTCCAGTATGCCATCAATAATTTCAATATTTCTTTTTAGAGTAATCAAGAAGATTCATTCAGAATATCATTCCAGTTCAAGCAATCAAACGCAACAGACCCCACTTGTTTTGGCCGTTCCTGTAAATGACTGCCTGCTTTTTTGCACACTTCCACCCATAGTTAGGTCGTCCCTGGGAAAGAGAATGAAACCCTTCCCCAGCGTGGAATGCCTTGAATTCTCAACTTGATTGTTGTCGTAAAGATCAGCCTTATTCATTTCAATTCTTTCTAATCGATCAATAGTATTTATTAGTCAAAATAAAGATGCGGTTGAGAAGCTGACACCGTAGATACCGAGTTGAGTGATGCTTTCTACAGAGTGGATTACTCTATTTCTGATAGATAAATTCTTTGAAATTGGAGTGTGCCAAGAGATAACCTAGTGGATTTGGCCAGAAACACTACAGAACACAGAGACTAACCATACAGGAATCTGAATCAAAGTAATTTCAAAGTCCTTATGTTGTATCTCAGGATAGCCAATTAGATTCTCTACCATATATTATGTAATTAAAATGTTACCAGTAAATACTAAGAAAATAGCACTGTAGGTTTTTGGGCTTACCTACAGTTATGAATTTTTCATTCACACATCAACCTGTAGAAATCCCATCGCATAATGCTTCTTTTGTGAAGAATTTTTTTCATCTCGTAATGGACTTACGAATTATAAATACACATTCGTAATGGGAACTTCTGGAATCCCCTATGAACCATTTTTCAACAGATTCGGATCATGAACCAAAATGTTTGTCCGGCATTTCAGTTCATAAATAAAATCCTGATTGCTTGGAAAAAAAGTGTGTGAGATTTAATTTCAAGATTTGGTCGAGTGAGGTTGAGTAGAAGCTTGTAAAAAAAGTTGCATGAGAAACTTGCAATATATGGATGATAGAAATGCACATAATATATATTCAATAACAGTTATTATGTACGAATTGCTGTATCACTAGGCTCATATATTCATCAGTAGGTAGGTACTAGTTTCTTATTTGATTTCGTACTCTGTTGAACTGATAATACTACAACCCAGGGGCAGGAGGTCATGCCCTCCCACCTCCTTTCAACTCGTATTCATTGAGCTGTAGTCTGTTCTGGCCCAACCTGAACTATGATTCCCCTCGGCCCGAAACCATTTTTTTTATTTCAAAAACCCCCTAACTTTATGGCAGTATGTTTCCCTTCTCAGAGGAGCGTGATCTTCGAATGTTAAAAAAATCAAATAAAAATGAATAAATGGGTTCAGATATCATTTGTACATAGATCATTCTGAATAATCGGAATATAATTTTGTATTTAACCCATGCAGTAACTGGCTGTATCACAAATAGAATTATTTTAAAATATGCATACCTATATGGATACATTATGTTATCTTATTCAATTTTATTGATCTTTTTCATATCAGTGACTTATTGAAGTTCTCGACGATGATCAAAAGTGCGCTTCCACCAGTTTGTCAAAAAATATTCGCGCCAATAAAACGATAAGGCTCTCGCCAAAAAGTGTAACATTGAAAAAACTAGGCTGCTGTTTCCAAACTTGTCACACTAGTCGTTCAGAGATATGGTTGGTGAACAATTCGTCTTCATTTACGATAAAGTGACTTCTTTATATCAGCTAGGTTCTCTTCAATCGTGGAGAATGCAAATTTTTCGAATATTACATCTGAAAGTAGATACATACATAATAGTGGTAATACTTATTCATTTGGCTGTAGAAGAATGTCAAATTCAATGTTTAACGTCAGTCACAAAACGTCATAAAGTTTTTACTTTTAAGAAAAATGCCTCGATCAATAACTACTACACACCTAGTCACATAGTTAAATATTGCATCGAAGACAACCACCAAAGTTCCACTGGGGCCTATAATTCACCAGTCAATATAGCGAAAAGGTATTTGAATGATTCATGGCATGAAATAGTCTTGTAATATTAGGAGTAAGATGCCTAGGAAACCCTGGTGTATCTACTTATACCTGAATAATTTTGGAATAAACTTGGCAAAAACTGATTGCTTGATTTCTGAGATCGCAAATGCTTCAGATCGCTATTGTAGATGGCGATCAGTCATATACCATATGAAGCTTAATTTTCAGTAGAGAGGAATGTGCAACCGAATATTCTACCACTGTTTATTATTTGCCTACTGAGATTTTGACAGCCCTGACAGCCAATCAAATGCGTTTCAGAAAACGTGCATGTAACGTGGAAACCTACCATTAACAACCTGTCAATACTGTCACTGTTACCTCCACAATTTTTTACTGTATTTATATCAGTTTGTATGACTAGACTTTGATTCCAAGAGAATTTACTTTGCCCATTCACCTGAGAATTTACGACAAACTTCATGCTAGTGTATTGAAAGTGATAGACTGTCTTGGAATTGGGGATACACACATCAGTTATGTAACGGTTCAAAATACGTATCACATCGATATTTCCTTTATTTAAACAAAACTTTGTTTTCAATATCTCATTGATAAGAGCTACAGATGTTTCCTCCTCGATATAATACTTTCGCTCAAGCTGAAACGAATAAAATTAGCTACAACGCTACATTCATGTTATTATTTTGGGGCGATTCGTTTTGTACTTACCTTAGGTGCTGAATAAAGAAGAATATTTGGATCCCCAGATTTTGACTGACCACACAAAATACGAAATCTTCTACATATCGTGAAAAAGTACTTGTAATAACTTCAAAACTTATTCTACTTATATAGACTTTCAAACACTGTTGAATGAGAAGAAATAATTTCAGAGTTTTCATTGACAACATTAAACCTCAGAGTTACGTCAATTTGTCAAAACCGACATTTGACAGATATTCGAAAATGCTCATATAACTCCCCCTATACAAAAATTAGAAAGCTTTTGTAATCGTCGATTGTTTTTCGCCAAGAAATTCTAAACAATATCGAATCACTAGATAAACCAGGGTTTCCTAGGCATCTTAATTAGGAGAAAAAGTGATGGAGATTAACTGATGACCTGTCAACCACGTGAGCCGCGCTAAACACTTTTTCTCCGAATTATACACTGCAAATGCACAACTGTAATTTTTCATTTACAGTTGGAAACGGTCTCTTTTACTGCCTCGCCACAGAAGTAATCGCTCAGTATCGGCGGCATTAAAAAAGTAACTATAGTGATAGAGATTTGAATCTGATCTGAAGAATTACAAAATACTTAATTACTATATACAGAAGCGAAACTTAACACCATCGTCCCAAAAATATTTGAACTTGATTGAACGTTGGCTTCTTCATGTACACTGAGAAATATGACAATAATAATAATATAATAATAATATAGTTTATTCATCATTATAAAATATAGGTTGCAAATACATTGTTGTAGAAACAGATACAGCGATAAATAAACGCAGATAACCGACAAGGAAATTAATCCGCATGTGGTGAGTGCCCTAGTTTTATAGTTCACAGACTTATTTAAACAATTTGCTTAAATATATAGTCTATATGATAAAATGTATTTATCCCAGCAATTTGAAACTAGAAGAAATGTAGTACATTGTTGAAGGAAAGACTAAAAAAATGAGCTTTTGTAATATTCGTACATGAACACATATTTAAACATAATCATCATTTACACACTAATCACTTAACCACACATCAAAATATTTTCGAATCGAAAAAAAAAACTATATAATTTTTGGACATAAAAAGTGCACATCCATCATAATGTTCAGGTAAAATGAGACATGAGAAACATAAAACAATAACACACTGGTTCATGCCAGACCATAACATATTCGGTTGGTGGATATATAATTCTGCATTTCGATTGAAGGAATGTTTAAAATCCATCTTTTAATTTCTTCTTGAACAGTTGAGCTGAATTCATTTTATTGTAATCAGGCGGTAATTCATTAAAAAGCTTTGGTCCCAGAAACGAGACATATTTTTGACCTATTGTTTTTTGTTTTTTTCGGTATCGAAGCGTTTTCCCTATACCTCGTATTATAAGAGTGCTGACATTCAACTAATTTAGATTTTTCTTTTTACTGTTTGAGAAGGATAACTTTGGCATATAACTGATACACATTCATTAGTTGGAATTCATGATACAAAGTATCGGATGGATATTGTCTTGGTTTTGTATAAATCATCTTAATGATGCTTTTTTGAATTTTTTGTAAATTATTTATGAGAGTGATTGAAGCCGATCCCTAGGCAAAAATTCCGTGTGAAATATGGCTTTCGACTAAAGTATAGTGGAGTAATTTTAAGTGTTCGTTATCAATGAGTTTGGAGATATTTTTGAATCTATACACCATGAACCGCAATTTTCCTATAACATAATTTATGTGATGATCCCATCTCAGGTGAGTGTCTATGTATATGCTTAGATACTTGATTTTATCGACAGACCCTATTTTCAATTGCTTTTTATCACCATATGATATATTCAGTTCGTGATATGTTGGAAGATTTGTGGTATAAGAGTTGAATGGTAAGAAGAACGTCTTTTCATAATTTATTGTGAGTGATTCATTATATTATAATTATTATATTAAAAAGAAGTTAATTATTTTATAAAGAAGACAATTATTTTTTGAAAATAATTTTCGACGGAATTCTTTAACATTGTCCAATCAGATCCTTGGTAAAAAAATGCAGTATCATCTGCAAAACTCACAACTTCCCCATCAAATTCTTGCTCGAATAGGTCGTTTATATATGAATTTAAAAGAATTGGTCCTAGAACAGTGCCTTGAGGAACCCCATATTTTGATAGTTGCTCAAGATTCCATTAATATTGACACATTGTTTTCTATTGTTCAAATAGCTTCTTAAGAAATCCAGCGCCACCCCTCGAATCCCAACATTTTCAAGCACTGTTAACAGTTTAGAATGGTTAACGGTATCGAATGCTTTCGTCCGGTCGACAAAAATACAGATTGATGGATTTTTCTTATCAATTGAATCATTTGCCATTTCTATCAACCTAGCTACAGCGTTAACGATGCAGAAAAACTCTAAGTCATCTCCACAATTTAATATTTAAAGGATGTCAGGACGGTGATTCATTACATGTTTCGAACCTACATAGATTCATCATCAGCTGAATTAACATTTAATTCCACAATAAAGGAAGAGTAATATAATATTAGTTGATACTATGAAGTATAATATCAACTAATATTATATTACTCTTCCTTTATTGTAGAATTAAATGTTAATTCAGCTGATGATGAACCTATGTAGGTTCGAAACATGTACTGAATCACCGTCCTGACATCCTTTAAATATTTAATTGTGGAGACGACTTAGAGTTTTTCTGCATCGTAAATCTTACACTCCACTTTGAGATACAATGGACTTCTACCACAGGTTAGCTACAGCGTACCAACAATAGGAAAATACACCAAGAATTTCCTAGTGACATGATAAGCTGTCTTCATCTGACTCACTGGAGTAAAAGCAATAGAATATTTCAGTATGCTCTTATTGGTACACTTCGGAAAGGCGTGGCTTTTTCCGAATCATTGGATTCGCTTCTGATTGGTATTCTGCGGAAGAACTTCAATGTTTAATGCACATAACACAAAAATGAATTAAGAAATGTTAACAGCCGTCATCCAGCGTGGAATTTGGAAGGCTAGGGTCATCGACCACCGAAGGCGCTGATTGCGGTTATTTTATTCCACTTGGGAGTGGAGATACTGAAGCGCAAACTTCAATGATGGTGTCAATTTACTTTGACTTCTATAAGACATGCAATGCGATTTTGAAATTTTGGATGATGTGAAGCGTAAAATTTGCTTTATTACGCCTTAATGGTTGTCCGTGAGTTATGAGCTCTATTTCATTCGGAAAGTGGATGAGGACCAAATGTATTTCCACCAGGAATGCGCAGAAAAGTCATCGTTTTTCCCAAGAATCACTAAATGATTTTCAATATTTGTACTTGGATCGAGTGAATCAAACGACCCAACTATGACAATTCTCGAAACCAAATTTCCAACCTAGATTTTGTGCGCAATGGGTATTTCCTGGATTTTACGTATCTACTGAAATAGAACTTACATAACGCTTTCATTCCGCCTAAAATTCCAGGTAAGTTGAAGAAAATAGTGGATTATTTTGAACTACATCATATAATGTAAGTCGTCTAGAGTACGTGACAACATATTTTCCGTACAAAATGCTTCTCACACATGACATGTGTTGTGAGTTAGGTGGTGAGATAGCTTTTTTTTAATTGTTGCTTTTTATCGATCAGCTCGTGTATTCGATATAATACTTGCTGTACTGCGTCTGCTCATGGCAGCCAAAAACGTTGTGTATAGGTCTGTTTTACCTCCGACGAGAATCGTATCCAGAACAGTTCAAAGCACACAGTGCACAAGTGTTCCGTTGGAAGGGAAACAAACCTTAAAATTATCAACTCTATTGTTACTATTATCATCAATATGAAACTTTTCAATTTGCATTCGTTCAACATGTTCACAACCGCTGACCGCCACAAAAGTAATCAATTAAATCAAACTTTTGAGTCCCCCTGGACGTTCATAATTGATGAACAAGATCTGACAACTATGATGTATGTTATGATGCATGAATAATATTAGAGCAGGCAGCGATCCGCCGTATCGAAAGTGACGATTGGCCACGCTCTATCGATTGTTTCAACAGTTGCGGGGAATAAAAACTTTCGGAAATTCATTTGACGAACATATGAGTATCGGGAAAGGTTAACATCGTTAGACTGATCTGACAAAAAAAAACAATGAATATGTGAATTCCCAAAATTCACTCGCCTCTCTGATGTGGGATCGTTAAGAAAAAATTGACCAAACATAGAATGTAGACGTCGCCTGAAAATCAAAATTCTTAATATGTATTTCATCGCATATTCCAGAATATTGATTATTTTGTGGAGAATGTGAAGAATAAAAAACAAAGAAACAACTATTTTCTTGACGAGTACGGTGACAGACAATGAACTACATCTGATAGAAATAGTGAAATATTTAGTTTCTACTTACACTACAATAACAAAAATACAATATATTGCATACGAAATGAAATTGAACAACATATAACTTTGTCAAATAACCTGCAAGTTTGGAATAATATTGAGATAAAGTATTAATGTATTCCACTAACGAATTTGTTCATTCCAAGTAAATGATTGTTTCGTGAAATTAACAGTTCATACAGAAAATTTTGTAAAAATTTTCCTGTTTTGATTATCAAGTCTATGTTTTCACCCGTATTAACAAGTGGGACTACCGGTCGGTCTTTTGATCTACTGTTGAGGATTTGCTGTCAGCAAAGTTTTGTACAGTGAGTCAGGTTGAATAACTGGCCATATGCCGATAACTTCAATATGAGTGTCAATTTGCCACCATAGAGCGAAGTGGAGGGATTATTCCAACTGGCACGATTTGTTATTAAGCACAAAGTTTCTGACATTAACTCCTTCAATGCACCCCTTTCGAGGGAAGAAACGCGGTACAGCAAGTTTGAAACTGTAGTAAGAGAGCTATGTGATTTCAAAGGTTACGCTAAAAAGGTATTTCTTGTTCGAACTTTCGAACGAATAATCCCGATATATCTCTTCAAATCAAATATATTAACTGCGAAGGCACATTTTTCACCAGCAATATCCAAGTCCTTTCAAATCATGATAAACAAACTATTTCGAACTATGGAGATGAAAGATTTGTCTGTTTAACCTGATTCCAGATTGATTCAGACACTAATGTAAAGGATCCTATATTATAATAAAATTCAAGTTTAGTCCGATATTGAGACTGAGCCTCAATTTTGTTCTCCTGAAGATGCCAACTTTGTTAGTAAAATAAAGTATCCTTGATTCTGGGTGTAATTATCATGGAGGTTATTGAAGTGAATTGAAGCGATCTTGAATTGGATTTTAATGAAAATTCTCAATTCTCAAATGTGAAGAAATGTTGAAACCAGAATCGAGAGATCACGAGGTCTTCCCCTTCTTTAAAAAAAACTGCCCTTTCGATGGCGAGTGACGCCATAGTATTGATAGTAAACTACTGAAATGGGTGCATTTTCACGTGAACTTTGTCCGACCTTGATATCTTGTCCTGTTCAGAGGTTAAGAGGGTGGAAAACTTTTTACGCCCGCACTGTATACTCTAACATACCACTCACTCAATAACCGTTAAGAGTAGGAAAACTTAGAAAATTATTCGTTTTTTTTCAGCTCCATTTAGAAATCATGTTGAAATAACTCAATATTTTCAAAAATATCGAAAAACTTGTGAAAAGTGAGATCGATAATTTCAGTGAGAAGACAGTGGGATTCCATGAAAATCATTAAATAAATGAAATATGAATAATACCTAATTAACAACATAAAACACATAAGAAATACGCCTTTTTTACAAACCGCCAGGATTTTTTTGCTCCTACATCAACTCCTATCAATCAATTTTCCTAAATAAATCGGAATAAAAACAAAACTAGGACAAGTGATGAACAACAAAACTATTTTTGGGATCTTTCATTCTTTCGTACGAGCTCATCATGTCCTTTGTCCACAACATCAAAGACTATCGGTCATAGTGATCATATAATTTTTCTGCCTTTTGTCTCAAACAGGACATAGTAAAAATGTTCACCCAATATTCAAGATTGTCCAAGATCCTCAACCACATCATGCATTTTCGGAATAATGATAGCGATCATAATATTTATTGATCACTTTAGTACAGTTGAAACTACTGAATTCATTTTGTCCAGAGGTGTTTTCTAGTGTTTTTATCGTATTCGAGGATGAATTTAAAAACAATTCCTCGTGATATAACTAATAACAAAAGTCGCCAGAATGCAAGAGTTGAATCATTTAGTGTTCAATAAATGAAATGTCAAACTGGAATATAGAATAGAAATGTTCAAACAATCAAATAGCACTCATTAAACCACTTCAGATTAGACATTCATTTCAAATAAACGAGTAACTTGCCCACCTTCGTCCCTGAAAAAGGAGCACAGAATAAATTCGAAATATGGACGACGCCAGAATGAATGAATTTATTTGAATGACAGATGAATATGTTTGGAATAAATGAGCGCTAAAAAAAGCCCAAGAACAGTATCACTGAGAACGCAACAGTTTTCCATTTCTAAAAAATTATCTTGCTACTCTTCCTTCCGCCACATACGCTCATATACTCATCAAAATAATGGAAAACGCTGCAACACGGGGCCCTATATTAGCTCTATCAAAATTAGCCATCTAAAACTCGGCGAACTCCGTCTGTTTCTAATTCAAATCTCGCATTTTATTCGCAACTTTTATTCATGTTTAGCAAGCCGATGATTTCCGTAAAAGCCCAGCGGCACTGAGTTGACTTGCAAGTCACACTTTCCTCGTCGTATCCAAGTAGTCGAGTGTTGTCAGGGTAACGACGGAAAAACCGTTGCCGGGCAACCGAAAGCCAGCATCAGTACGGTTTGATACCGAAGGTATAGTCGATGGGCCCGAGAATCAGGTGTTGGATAGGAAATCAGAAGTGGGATCTAATAAAACTTATCGAAGCTGTTCGTGCGTGACAATGCCATAGATCGAATGAATGATTTTCAGGTATGAGAGACAGGAGCGGATACAGTATGGAATGATTGAAATTTGCGATAGTGTAAGCTGATAAAACAATTCTAACTGAAATCATAGTATGAAAGGAAATTGATAACTACGAGTTGAGATTTGTTTGAACAAGTACCTGCAACGGAAGGATTGTTTCAAAATAACAAATATACAACTATTTTCAAATACATAATAAAGAAATATGAGAAAATAAACAAACCTGAAAGCGTATCCTTACAATTTAATCGTGAAATTATAGGACGATTATGAGTCTAAGTTCAGGCAGGTCTTTTCTACAGGAATATATATTTTTTCAATCATGATAAAGTGGTATTATAATACATTACAATTTGATTGTCTAGAGAAAATGTGTGTATTTTTTTTTTGGTGTTAACAAAGGTGGACTATACCACTTCTTTGACTTTTGAAAGGCCAATAGCAAGCACATCTGAAACATTCCATACTTGCTCCCGTTGATTCTTTCCTAGTAAACAGCTAATGTATTTTTTACGCTTTGGTGGTATCGACGACTTCGCCAAATCCGTTTACATCCGGCCTAGTTACTGGCGACGGAGCTGCTACCGCTGATTCGTAACCTCAAATGGACAACACGAGTTCGTTGTAAGTTATGAATCCCATTGACTAATAGGTATCCATTTCATGCACATTTTCAAGGCGACAATCACACTACTATAACGGCTTAAACAGGAGCTATATCTATATTTCTTTCGCTTGGAGGAAAAAACTTCTGTATTTATTGCAGAAATATTTTCTTAACTCATAGTAGGGCGCTTTCGAATAAAAGAGTTATCATTAGTGCCTACCTGAAGGTAAGAAAAGATTGAAGTCATTGCATGAATGATATTGAATGAATGAATGAATGTTCAATAATTTAGATCCCGTGTGCTCTCCTTCAATACTGCATATAAATTGGAAATGAGATACTTATATCTGCAGATTCCAACTACTCAAAACTACGATGAAAAATATGATAACTATGATCCAGCTGGAAGGGGAACCGAGAAAAAATTCAATTAACATCAAATCATATGACGTTGTTTGTTATGTCTGACAATTGGCAGCTCTAGCGATGAAATTGAGAATACGACATGATCCGTGAAAGTGTCGCCATGAAATGTTAAACAATATCGTATCAATTGACGATATGCATCTTTTTTTCGTTGCACATGTAAGGTTGAGGAAAAATTTCGCCACCTGAAAATTCTAGAATCTTTACATATTTGAATTCTTTCTTTCAAGAAAATTGTTTTACCTGAGCTACTCATTCACCAATTCACTCTTTAAATCTACTTCATACCTGTCTAATCAAAAAATATGTGGTGTGTGAATTTAAAGAAATATCCTTTCCGAAAACATCTGGAAAGTTTTAGAATCAAGTACTCGAATCATTCCAGATGTCAAAAAAATATGCCCGAAAATTTTCAGAAGGCGTATCCCAAGTATTTTAATCATGTGACATGTACCAAAATGAAATGGAATCTACCAACAATACGGAAGGGTCAAATGGTATTTATTCTGTTGGATTTGTAGGAATTGTCTCCTTCATACCCAAAGATGAATGATTGGGCAATATACCTGATTATAGATTACTGATGGAGGGTTCACCATAGTACCATGCAAGATAAACGCCTATTTTTGTACATTTACTATAACTTTCACATCCAAGTATGATTTTCAAAAAATTAAATGTTTATTATTGGGAAGGAGAGTTCGCGGCGGGGAAAGTCCCTCTATTACTTCATAACCTCAAGCAAATCAAGGTTCATTATCAAGGGAATTTGCAGCGTTCTTCATTTTTTTTTGGTAATCTCCGCTTCGATCAAAATATCAGCGATTTGCGAAAAACAAATCTTTGGAAATTATTGAACTTCAAGAAAAAAAAATATGTGGCGATCTACTAAAGGTTTGTTCGACTTCTAATTTCGAGCATGGTTCTAGGACGATCATAGTTCTGAGCAGAACCACTTGCTGAAAGCATTCAGCAAAAATCGAATGCTTGCTTATACTGACAGCTGACAGTTTTTATATTGACACGAAAATTATTCGTATGAAATAGCTTCGAATCGAAACAACATTGTTACCATGGACAACAAGCAAATTTAAACCTATTGCGCATGAGCACACAAAAGTTCGGAATCGAAACCTACTCCTGAGCAAGTACCAGTTTGAAAGTTCAAAAAATCAACAAGAAAATCCTAAAAAGAGTCGAACACAAGATTTTGATTTGCGAATCGATTGATACAAAGTACGATTATAACTCGAACAAGTTGTCTTTATTGCGCATGCTCCTGACGGTTCGGAAGGTAATAGCATTAGTGTACTACATACTTCATGTAACTTGTTGTCACTTGATGAAAAATTCAGTATGCCAACCATTGGATCCCAAATACGCGTGCAAAGAAAAATATATGAAAATGGTCAATTGCAACACCAGGGTTTTTTGACATCCCACACGAAACTCATATTATGTCGTGACTTTAAGGCATAGGAAAGCGTCATGTTTCTTGTTAGTTCATAATCACTATTGACATTCGAGTTTTACCAACTCCTCGGTCGAATTATCTGAAGTCATTCAACTAAAATATTGTTTTTTTTTCAATATGCAGATTCGTACGAAAGGGAAACCCTGTAATGTTCAAAGAACACCGCGTGAATCAAGGTGTCTAATCCTCATGCATGTGAATTTTGTATTTCTTGTATGGAAATATGTTGAAATTTTTCGAAAGTATGGTAGCGTATTTGCTATTTCAGCTGTAGGGAAACCCAGAAAAACCCACAGTCCTACTGAGTCGATTGATGTGTTCTGTCAAGGGATCTCACCTACCAGGAGAGATATCTAGGAGATCCATTCTACCGAGTGAACCAGAAAAAATCTATCGTTACCGTGAATCGAACTGATTGTGAGAAATCTGAATCGTATATAAGTGGTGGCATTAGACCTCCACGTCATTTGCCTATGTTTATCCAAAGGACATCCCATTAAATATTCTTTTTCCATGAGGTGATATGCTTGAAGTACGTTTCGGATACCCATTGTCGTGGAGTGGATGCCTTTCTATTTACTGCGTACTCGAAGTGCCTGTTTTATCGAAGGCGAGCATGCCCACGTACTAGAGTTCGTAATGAACCTGCGAAAGCTGCGAATTTCAGAGAAATTAGTTGATGAGTTGCTTTGAAAGAAAGGAGCCGGCTTGCAAATGAGTTACTGCTCGTTGATTACCGCCCAGGCCTTCTCCAAACATCGCCCGAACATGACAACCCAATTTCTCACTCGCAACAGGAAAAATCGATAGCATCGCAAATTCATCCCCACGACGACAACGATGGAATGCCGAGGAATTTTATTAATCTGCCTCGTTAATGGCATTGCCGGCTGCGATATCTTAATTTTCAATTACTTTCCAGAGCGGCGGAGTGACAGTTGAGCGAGCGAGACAAGTGTGGCAATACCAGAAGCGGCTTAATGAAAAGGTTTCATTGGTTGAAATACGTTTCAAATCCGCGATCGATGCCATTTGAATATATATTAAACGAACGGGTTCAGTTTCGCACGAATCTCAATTTTTGTTTCGTATATAGGCATAATATACGTGAATATTACCTACTCGGTTTATGGGACGCGTCGAAATATATTAGACAAAGGAACTTTTCATATAAAGCTTTTATTTAAGCCATGTATTGAAATAAATGAAATCATTCTTCATTCGATATTGTTTGTATTCGAGATGAAGTACTCATCAAAAACTGCATCTATTCCTGAACATATAGGAAAATTGGAGCTTTTGTCGTATTTAATTGGAAATAAAATACATGAGAGTGGCTACTAATCCAAAATATACTTCGTAATTTCGAAAACATGCCTATTTTCCATCGAACCAGACCATGAACAGAAAATATTTATTGTGAAATTGTCTTGTTACACCAAACAAGTACAAAATTTCAGTTGAATCAATTGTGATGAAATAAAGTCACAAGATTTGACCCACACTAACAAACAATTGTAGTTGAATGGAAGGTTGTAATATAGTTCATATACGAGTGTACAAGGTAAAACTTCGGTCGCACTGAGCATCTATATTTCCAAAATATTTTTTGTAGAACGTAATTCGGGCTCCTCTCCAAATAATTCAAATCAAATTTTTGGCGGTCACATCTATTTTTTTTAGAGATACAGGCCAATTTTGAGGTAACACTTCAACATTTTGGTAAATATATAGTTATCGGGTTCCACCTCGAAAAAAAAAATTTTTGGTGGAACTTACATATTTGGGCCTCCTGTGAATGAAATTTTTGGCGCTCTCAACTAGTTTCGGAGACAGGAAAAATGGGGTTGCACTTATGTTTGTCTCTCAGCCAATTCCGCTCGAAATTACTCCTTCTTTCTATCAGCACCATATGCACATTCTATTTGAACGATTTTCAGAAGTTTTAACACAACAGTTTGTGTTCCGTGTATTATTTTGTAAGATAATTAATTTTGTGTTATTTAGGGTGAGTACTCTAGGACCTAATTAACAGTCCATTTAAATAATCGGTGCTGGGAATAGACGCCACAAACTGTCAATTGCTAGAATGAAGGCACAGTTTGAGCACCGATTATTTTAACCGATTGTTAATCAGGTCGTAAGGTACCCACTCTAAGTGTACAGTTCATAAATTCCTTGTTGTTTTTTTCTAACCAAGTGTCATTTATTCTCGAACTCACAGGAAAATCGTAACAATTAGTCAATCCAGATACTTGACAAATGAACCAATATGGCAGCATCTGCCACCCAGCAACTTTTTTGTTTATTTTTTCAAAAGACTTCAATGGTAAAACTGGTGAGCTTTGAGTGTTTTTCTATGCTTTAATAAGCATTTCAATAATGGAAGATGAAGTTATACGAATTTTGCACTGGTCTCAAAACTAATCGGTTTGTTTCTTTTCTGCCCCTCGACATCACGTGATCTGGAATGTCTGATACTTCTGCCAGTTGTTAAGTGAAAATTTATTATGTCTCCTAACCCAAGCTAACAGCAGATATAAAATCAAGCTCTTATATACTGGGCATATATGAATTAATCCTTTGCTCTGAATAGTATGGCGGTATATAAGGGTGGACAGTGCACAACCTATGGTGGTTACTCAAAGGCTCACAGGTATTTTCAAAAGAATGATGAGGGAATATATATATATATATATATATATATATATATATATATATGTGCGCACATGTGCCATCAGAGTTTGTTGAAAAATAGAAAAAAATATCAAATTTTTTTGTGAGTCAACATAGAAAATAGAAATATGGTTGCTTTTATTGATATTTTTTTTTGCCATTGGCCTCAATAAGACGTTCAATACCAAATTTATAAAGAAACAAGGAAGAAGAATTTGGTCCTGTTGGATTTTAAAAATGACACATAGGATAGAGAACAGAGATGTATACTGCAATTGGTATAAAGGCTGATTATTTTCAACTGATCGATTGTTGAACATCTGAATGAGTTTTATTTCTTTTTCAGAAGGTGTACTAAACATAGTCACAAATAGCACTGGCTATAAGTGAAATACTGGTTAGTCATATAATTTGATATGAAATAAAGTGATTTACTATACAATGAGTTTCCTTCAATTTTCGAGGATTTTGTAGGAACGCATTCAGCATGTTACAGAATATTTTTTCATTTGCAATTTCACCATACTGAAATTTTACAAAAATAATGTTGTAGAGATGATGAGAAAATGGACGGGAATAATCAAATGAGAATGGAGCATTTCCAAAAGTTTTGAAACTCTTGTAAGATCTTCTCTTGAAGGAGGTATAATAAACCCCTGCAAGTTTTGAAACACAGTTTTTTAGGAAGGAATCTGTATAAGTATTTTTTATAAATTCAAGATAACTCTTGGAAATGAAATCCTAACTTTTTGAGTTATCCTCGAATGAACCTCTTGGAAAACCTTCCCTGCAAAGACGACATGTGTTTTCGTTCCAAAGTTAATTGAATTGACGAAAACTGGCGTCGAACAACGTCTAATTCAGCGTATGGCGAAGGCGTTCCACTAGTTTCCCTCGAGTCCCACTAATAAATGCAAGTTTAATAGTGTAAATTGAATTGAAAATCAAGGCTGTGACTTGATGATGAGATTCGACAGTAGTGACCTCAAATCCCTGCTAAGAGCCGACGACCCCTTCGCATTTCACCCTCTCCGCTCGATCGAGGGAGAGTTCGCAAAGAGAACAGTGGCGTGCGAATTTCAAAAATTTAATGTGGAAACAAAAAAACGTCCGCAATACAAGCAAAAGAAGCATTTCTAGTAGAATGAGGATGATTGTCAGTAGGCTATTTAGCTGACAAAAAAAGATAACACAAACCGAAACGATTTTTGAGATTATAAAATCAAAAAAAAAATCACAAGACACTAGGTACCGGAAATACCTCTCCTTATCTCTAACTAAATTGATATCGAATAGAATACGAATAGATTACGTCGTTCCATTACATTACTCATTTTAGTTTTTCGATTTTTTTTACCTGAATCAATTCGGTTTCCGGTTTGTTTGAATGTAGTTGACATTGTTGACTAGTAACGGTTCGAATTTATGTTGTGTATATAATTTATATAATTGAAATCTGCCAAAAACCTTTCAAGCTCAAAAAACTACTTTTTTTACATAAGAAAATGCTGTCGAACAACTGATTGAAATACCGAAATTGATGATTAGAAAAATGAATTTCAGTGAGCAGATAATAAATGAAAAAAACCATTAGAATAACAATTGAAATTGATTTTGATGGAAAATTGAAATAATAGAAAAGGAATGTAATTGAGCGAAGTTGAATGAAAATATTACCGAAATAAATATGAAATGTGAAAATGCAAGAATCCGTGGAATGAAATATTGATTATATAGAAAACAATGTTGAAACTAAGTTTCATGGTGAGTGTTCTTCGAATTAGAGTGATGACCGTCATCAACCCTAGACGATTTCAGGTACCAGTGATCGAAACGTCGTAAGTGCACATACACTCATTGAAACTTGGTGTCAATCAATTTTTTTCGGAGACTGTCATCACCAGAAGATCGTGCAGATACTCGATACTTGGCCTGAACATTGTTTCTCATTTTATCGTTCATCTTGTGCATTTATATATTTATAGCAGTATCATTTTCATTTAATTTCTTCTCATTAACATTCCCTCTCTAATTATTTCTTTTCTCGTAATTTATTCTCAAGATCAAGGCTCATTTCAAATTTCTCACTTAGATTTTAGTGCATTCTATTTCAATTGAGTTTTTTTAATCATTGAGTTTTTTTGGCAGGTTTTGATCCTTATCATTACTTTCTCTTCAATTTCTGCTTATTCAATTTATTTATTTTGGATTTTTATATTTCAATTGTTTGAATGAGTTGGGTCTTGGGTTGGTTCCCCTACGATCTACAAACCTTAGAAGTGAAAACTTTTGTGTTTTATTGAAATTCTTCTTTGCTGCTTAGTTTAGTTTTTATACCAGTTCAAATAAAGTTATTCATATAGACACTGTGAGTTCGAACCAATACCGTCTGCAGTTATTTAGATTTTCGTAAAGTTATGAAAATTATTTTGATAGTGTTTTTTTAAATACACAGAAAACATTTCCAAACATTCGTAGCAATTGAAAATCATCATTCGTGGAATGGTAGGTATTCTGGAAAACAAAGTAGATGGAACTTGCTAGGTTATTTTATCAGTTGGTACCTTTATTCGTTGATTCATTATGAAATTGGCCACCTTTGAATTTCCTGGCCATGTCTTGGAGCCTAACTGTTCAACCAACATCATTAAAATATATATATTATAGAATATCAAGCAGTTTTGTCTGGTTTTTTAAGATTGATGACGCATATAAAAGACAGAACTAAAAAAACTAAAAGATAGCTGTGGTCTGATCCTAAATGACCCTAGTACCTGGTGAAGGCAAAATCAGACATTGCTGCCATTGACTGAACAATATACAATTTTATACCAATGATCTCCCAACTATTTTTTAATCAAAAACATGAAATATTGTACAGGCATCGTCCTACTCGGCCCAAAAACGGATATATCGGTGGTCTAGCGGTCTACGGCGCTGTCGTATATTCAATGAGGATTTTTCAAAGCTGGTTCAATCCGCGGTCGCAGTAGAATTGTTTTGTCTGGCTCAGTACGATATGCCCTAGTAGGTGGGATATCTTGTTCAAATACACCAACCGACCCGGTAACACTAGAGTTTTTTGGATCCCTCTACAGTTGAAACAGCAAATGTGATACCATGAAAATCAGTAAGACGCCCCAGAGCGCTTCAGCACCCAAGATATTTATATTTTTATGATTATAACAATACGATTTCAATACCCTTTGAGAAAAATCTAGTTCTTACGTGATGAATCCTCCACAATATGAATCAAATGTTCGAATAGGTTTCTGCTTGACTTTCGTGAACAATGTGTTTTACGTTATTTTATTTATTGACTGTATGGGTCACCATATTTTAACATATTTTATTAATTAGTTTTTAAGTCATTTATTGTATCATTGATGTATTAGTCGTTGACTAAATAAAGGATCTACTTATATATATCTTTTGTGATGTCTGGATAATAGCTGAATAGAGACGTCGTTTTTCTACATGAGTGCACGTTCCTGAGTAGTTGATTTCCATCACAAGTTCAATAATTTTCGAGTGATCGAATTATAATGGTAAAGAGAGATTTTCCGACTACCGAATGGTCAAAAGTGTTTGTTTTTAAATTTAGGTAAGAACTGACAAACTAGTTTTCTACTATTTCCAGTCCTCTTCAGCTTCAACTTTCAACTCGAACTAATTTTCAGCAATGAAAACTATCACAGTATCGGCAGAGCAAAATCAGTGGTTGGGAGTTTGTTTTTTTAAAGAAGGTTATCCGTATACACATGATTCAAACGATATGGGCCCCAATACTATTCACTCAGTTATTCTGCGCTTCATTACAGCTTGTCAAATTTAGGATTCCCAAAATTTTGCTCCCTATAAGTCAATTTATTCTTGAGTAGATTTTAATCTGTAACTTTAATGCCATTACAGCCAGGCGAGAGCATTCAATACGAACATCTTAGTACTCGTTTCAGATATCCACAGTTTTGTTAGATTTTTTTCCCAACAGTTTTACTCGGAGACGAATTGCTGGCCAGGATGAGACACATCGTAGTTTTCGGTTTCCGCCCCCCGCAATCGACGCCCCTGCTCCGGAGTTCCTGAGGGAGAATTCCCGAGAAGCGCCGCGTTCCGGCCGCTGTTTACAATCGAATTGAATATTTATAACTCGACAGTTGATGAGCGTAGCAATATGGTTGATATTTAGCTAGAGCGACCGCTAGGGACACAAGTCTACAGGGCTGAAGGGACGACTCGAATATTGATATTGATTCGATTAAAACTAATATTTGCGGGGGTAATCTCGCGAGTGATTCGAACGGCAAATTTGATCAGGAAGGAGGCCGAGCCGTGTTTGGCCTTCATTAATGTTGATTGTTTTTAAATAGTCGTACGCTAGGGAAGGGTGTGGAACTAGTTCGAAAGTTTGCTGGAGGTGATGATGGAATTATTGATGAAGGTGCGCTTGAATGGGGCAATCGATAGATGTACTGATTGGTCGTCTGAATCGTACCTTTCTTATTCAATTATCCTGAAAGTATCGGCGAATATTTGAATGGTCTGTATTCCCCCAACATAATTTTCACCTGGAGGTTATTTGAAATGAGGCAAGATATTTTTATATTCACCAGCATAAAACACATTTTCAACAATCCCGTTTCGAATAAAATCAATTCCAAGTAATAAAGAAACCAAAAGGGGGCGTATTACTGGAGTTTATCATATTTGGAATGTTTTGTTGACATTCAAAGAACGATTGTATCTTATGGGTGTAAATGTACACATGGTAGTCAATACGTGTGAAACTGAACCACAATCACTTCAGTTCCACTGTCGATATACCCACTGGCAAGAAAAATAGAGATAGTGATACATTCTGTTGATCACAAGACTACTAAACTCCACTAAACTAAACTCTAGATATTCCCATGAATTAAAAATTTTATGGAATGCGAGATGAAAACTGATTTCGATAATTTTGATAGAAGGGTTCATCAGTATTTTGTATTACTAAATCTCTTTTTGTTTATAATGTTGAAAATTTTATATTCCAACGAAGTCTACGAAACAGTGTATCCTGAAAACATTGTCATGATTAATTTACTCTTCATGTGTTTGGGCAATTTATTTGAGTTTCATTGATTTGACCTTCTACTGCATAAACTATTTAATTCTTTTGAAAATTGTTGGAAAGAACTAAATAAGTTGTAATGAAGTTATGTGGATCTGACAAAATAAAATTCAGTCAACTGAAATTGTTGAAATGCTGACACGAAAATATTTAATGAAATATGTGAAACAAGTAAAGAGGCATTCGAAAGAGAGTTGATTCAAAGAAGAAAAAATGAAAGAGTAACTATAGAAAACAATATGTAAAATTTAATTTTTGAATGAATATACGGGAAATGAAAATGGAATAGTTCTATATTAAATTCTTTGATATGTGATATTTTGAAATTTCAGACCAGAATGGGTAACTCGTGATACGTCATGGGGAAGGTGAAAAAAAGAGAATCCAAGGCAGCTGGAATTCAAATAAGGCACTCATAATAACAAAGAAAGCTGATGATGGTTGAAAAATAAAAAAAAGAGGAATTCCAAAATTTGTTTTCTTTCCGACTGTCTCCTAGAAGTTTTAAAATTATATTAACGACATTTCATGGGACACGTAAAAGTGCAACTTTGTCCCAATTCAACCGACAGTTTTTGAGATCTCAATAGTAAAATTCGATATTTGAAATACCCGGTATTCACCAGTCCATAAGTCACGCACGCACGGCGAGGGTGCCCCGCAGCCGGCCGCCCGGCGATATCGACGTCCCGACCGACGGCCTCGCGGGGAATCCCCTCCTTCCACTCGGATGCGTGTCCCCCCGTATGACATCGCGTCCGGAAGCGAGCGTATGTATATGCATGAGAGCCGTGTCACACTCCATCGGACGCTCCGGAAGTCCGTCTAATGCATCCGCAGTCGACTGTCGAACTCGACGCCACCGACGTCGAACAAGCGAACCGTTCGAATCGTAGGGAACGAACGCGCTCTAATGCTGCGAAAAATTCAGAGGAAGGCTACATAAAATTTTATGCATTTTTTGCCGAACAAACTAAATCAGCAGTCAGCCCGACAATGATTTCAAAACTTCATGAGATGAAAAAATTCGGTTGCCTGTTGGCCGGAAGCATAATTATATTCATTTTTGTAAATTCAGAATATACAAGCTCGCGCTCTTATGCTGCGAAAAACGCAAAGGAAGGCTGGATGTAACTGTCATGCTCTTTCTCACCACACAAGATGACTTAGCAGTCAGCCTCATTTCGATACTTTGGCAGCTAAGGAAAGCCTGTTGCCTGTTGGCCGAAAGGTATAACTATATTCATTCTTGTGAATTCAGACAATACAAGCTTGTTCTCTGAAGCTGCGTAAAACGCAAAGTACGGCTGGATGTAATTGTCATGCTCTTTCTGATTGCGCAAAATGACCCAGCAGTCAGCCCGATATTTCGAAACCTCGGAAGATAAAATTAAAGTTTGTTACCTGTTGGCCGAAAGTATAACTATGTCCATGCTTGTGAATTCAGACTATACATTACTATACAAGCTTGTGCTATAAAGCTGCGAGAAACGCTAAGAAAGGCTGTATATAACTGTCAAGCTCTTTCTTACCACAAAAATGACTTAGCAGTCAGCCTCATTTCGATACCTTGGGAGCTAAGGAAAGCCTGTTGCCCGTTGGGCGAAAGTATAACTATATTCATTCTTGTGAATTCAGACAATACAAGCTTGTTCTCTGAAGCTGCGTAAAACGCAAAGTAAGGCTGGATGTAATTGTCATGCTCTTTCTGATTGCGCAAAATGACTCAGCAGTCAGCCCGATATTTCGAAACCTCGGAAGATAAAAAAAAGTTTGTTACCTGTTGGCCGAAAGTATAACTATGTCCATGCTTGTGAATTCAGACTATTCATTACTATACAAGCTTGCGCTCTAATGCTGCGAGAAACGCAAAGAAAGGCTGGATATAACTGTCAAGCTCTTCCTTACCACAAAAATGACTTAGCAGTCAGCCTCATTTCGATACCTTGGGAGCTAAGAAAGTCCTGTTGCCTGTTGGCCGAAACGCCGAAACTATAACTATATTCATTCTTGTGAATTCAGACAATACAAGCTTGTTCTCTGAAGCTGCGTAAAACGCAAAGTATGACTGGATATAATTGACATGCTCTTTGTGATTGCGCAAAATGACTCAGCAGTCAGTCCGATATTTCGAAACCTCGGTAGATAAAAAAAAGTTTGTTACCTGTTGGCCGAAAGTATAACTATGTCCATGCTTGTGAATTCAGACTATACAAGCTTGCACTCTAAAGCTGCGAGAAACGCAAAGAAAGGCTGGATATAACTGTCAAGCTCTTTCTTACCACCAAAATGACTTAGCAGTCAGCCTCATTTCGATACTTTGTCAGCTAAGAAAGTCCTGTTGTCTGTTGGCTGAAAGTATAACTATATTCATTCTTGTGAATTCAGACAATACAAGCTTGTTCTCTGAAGCTGCGTAAAACGCAAAGTAGGGCTGGATATAATTGTCATGCTCTTTCTGATTGCGCAAAATGACTAAGCAGTCAGCCCGATATTTCGAAACCTCGGAAGATAAAAAAAGTTTGTTACCTGTTGGCCGAAAGTATAACTATGTCCATGCTTGTGGATTCAGACTATACATTACTATACAAGCTTGTGCTCTAATGCTGGGAGAAACGCAAAGAAAGGCTGGATATAACTGTCGAGCTCTTTCTTACCACAAAAATGGCTCAGCAGTCAGCCTCATAATAATTCCGAAACCTCAGGAGCTAAAAGAAAGTATCTACCTGTTGGCCGGAAGTATAACTATTTCCATTCTTGTGAATTCAGACTATTCATTACTATACAAGCTTGCGCTCTTATGCTGCGAAAAACGCAAAGGAAGGCTGGATGTAACTGTCATGCTCTTTCTCACCACACAAGATGACTTAGCAGTCAGCCTCATTTCGATACTTTGGCAGCTAAGGAAAGCCTGTTGCCTGTTGGCCGAAACGCCGAAACTATAACTATATTCATTCTTGTGAATTCAGACAATACAAGCTTGTTCTCTGAAGCTGCGTAAAACGCAAAGTAGGGCTGGATATAATTGTCATGCTCTTTCTGATTGCGCAAAATGACTAAGCAGTCAGCCCGATATTTCGAAACCTCGGAAGATAAAAAAAGTTTGTTACCTGTTGGCCGAAAGTATAACTATGTCCATGCTTGTGGATTCAGACTATACATTACTATACAAGCTTGTGCTCTAATGCTGGGAGAAACGCAAAGAAAGGCTGGATATAACTGTCGAGCTCTTTCTTACCACAAAAATGGCTCAGCAGTCAGCCTCATAATAATTCCGAAACCTCAGGAGCTAAAAGAAAGTATCTACCTGTTGGCCGAAAGTATAACTATGTCCATGCTTGTGAATTCAGACTATTCATTACTATACAAGCTTGCGCTCTTATGCTGCGAAAAACGCAAAGGAAGGCTGGATGTAACTGTCATGCTCTTTCTCACCACACAAGATGACTTAGCAGTCAGCCTCATTTCGATACTTTGGCAGCTAAGGAAAGCCTGTTGCCTGTTGGCCGAAACGCCGAAACTATAACTATATTCATTCTTGTGAATTCAGACAATACAAGCTTGTTCTCTGAAGCTGCGTAAAACGCAAAGTATGACTGGATATAATTGACATGCTCTTTGTGATTGCGCAAAATGACTCAGCAGTCAGTCCGATATTTCGAAACCTCGGTAGATAAAAAAAAGTTTGTTACCTGTTGGCCGAAAGTATAACTATGTCCATGCTTGTGAATTCAGACTATACAAGCTTGCACTCTAAAGCTGCGAGAAACGCAAAGAAAGGCTGGATATAACTGTCAAGCTCTTTCTTACCACCAAAATGACTTAGCAGTCAGCCTCATTTCGATACTTTGTCAGCTAAGAAAGTCCTGTTGTCTGTTGGCTGAAAGTATAACTATATTCATTCTTGTGAATTCAGACAATACAAGCTTGTTCTCTGAAGCTGCGTAAAACGCAAAGTAGGGCTGGATATAATTGTCATGCTCTTTCTGATTGCGCAAAATGACTAAGCAGTCAGCCCGATATTTCGAAACCTCGAAAGATAAAAAAAGTTTGTTACCTGTTGGCCGAAAGCATAACTATGTCCATGCTTGTGGATTCAGACTATACATTACTATACAAGCTTGCGCTCTAATGCTGGGAGAAACGCAAAGAAAGGCTGGATATAACTGTCGAGCTCTTTCTTACCACAAAAATGGCTCAGCAGTCAGCCTCATAATAATTCCGAAACCTCAGGAGCTAAAAGAAAGTATCTACCTGTTGGCCGGAAGTATAACTATATCCATTCTTGTGAGTTCAGACTATAAATTACTATACAAGCTTGCGCTCTAATGATGCGATAAACGCAAAGGAAGGCTAGATATCTGCCATGCTCTATCTGGTCACACAAGCTAACTCAGCAGTCAGCCTGATTATGATTTGGAGACCTCGAGAGCTAAAAGAAAGTCTGTTACCTGTTGGCTGAAAGTAGAACTATATTCATTCTTCCGGATTCAGGTAGGAGAAAGCCAAATATGAAAGCAATCCCTTTTCTATCCACATAAACTAACTCAGCCCTTCGCCTGAAAGTATAACTATACTCATTCTCGTCAATTCAAAATACTTAACACGGTTTGTTGATTTCTGTAGTCGATACTGAACAATACGAAAAATTGTAGACATCTATTTCCGTATGAAGGGCGAGCACATCGAATCCCGGTTAACATTCCTAAACTATGATTTCCTAACTACAAATCAGTATTTCAGGAATACTCAAAGCATCAAAGTCTAGAATGTGATCGCTCTCTAATGTATTCTGGGTCTAATTCATTGCTGTTATATTTCCTGAAGAATGATGTCAAGTGTTTTATATTTTTCAAGACTTATATTCATTTAAACGAATTCGATCTGGCTGGAGTTGAATTTTGATCAGCTCCACGATTAACTTCTGGATATGCCAACTCATTAAGATGTTCAGATTGCAATTCAACTATGTTTTCCGCAAATCGGTCGAATAAATATTTACATTATCACTGGCTGTTCAATTCGTGCTCAGTTTGTGAATTTATAGTCTTTGATATTCACAAACCTCCTGACGCTGACCATCATTTACCATTGACCATTTTGAATTAAAAATTTATTTGCAGTAAAAACTTCGCATGAAACTTCCTTTCAGAATTTTCATATGAGCAACAATCGAAAAGAATCAGATCGACAAATACTGCCGAAACGACATAAACAATTTCCTGTGCAATTAATCATGGAGCACAAGACGGAAGGCGCTGTTGCTCCGGCCCTTCTGTCCTTCATTTCGAGAATCTCGAAGATCCGGCATTCGCAGGAAACAAACGAACCTACGGCGGCAGCGAGCGCAATCTGATAACCCGAAACGACGACGCAACGGAAAGCAATTATTATTAGCACTCTTCCGCTAACCTACAAATCATCCTGAGATAATCAACTACGGTCCGGATCCATCGTTTGTTATTATGACAAATTATAACTAATTCCCATCCAATACACTTTTACACAACATTTCGCGATTACGGAATTCGGGCGGGCTGTTCGCGCTCGATTTAATTGCCTGTGCGAAATTTATAACCAACGAAGAGTTCAAATATTGAGTTCGGGCTCGAATATGCGAATATATTGGTATGAAATATGCGGAGTTTAGCATACGACTCTTGCTGTACCTTCGAATGGCGGGATATTTATCGAATCGTTTTTTTTACGTATGTGGTGTCAGGTGTGGGATATGACCATTTTGATGAAATATTTTTCGGTTGAATATATAACAATAGAGCCAAACGATCACACTCCGTAGGCACATCTCTCTCATTTTCATTGGATATCATTCGATACAAGTATATAAATGCGACTTCGTAAAGCATAATAATCTCTAGCAAGATAGAAAAAATCACGATTGAATTCGGCACGTTATATCTAAAGCAGGATTTCTCAAATAGTATTCCAAAAAAAAAATCATCCTTACCGCTGGTGCCGAATCTGAGAGCTTGTTACTTGAACGAAATACGTTTGAGGCAAGTGTATATTTATCATCACAATTTAAATTATTTGAATGATTCATAACGCTGAGGTCCCCAGTTTTCCAATGGCCAGTAATGAAAAATCGTAATACTTTCGTATTAGATCATATTCTGAAATGATATAGTACGACAAAGTCACCACGGAGATACGATATCTACACTTCTGGCGACTACTGACTGCATATTTTTCAAATAACTAATGAAATTTGGCTGATATTTGATGAAAATCCATGGTAACCTAATTGAAATATAATTATTGTTGAAAAAAAAAATTTTCTTCATTGCGTATTGCATCTTTTTTATGGAACCGGGGTGAGACTGTTCTAACTATCGATTATACACGGGCATCAAGTAAGTAAAACACTATTGCGAGAAATTATGTGGTATCCTGAGTTGCCGTGTTTTATAACTGTGCTCTCTGATTAGTTTTTACTTTTTTTAATTTTGAACTAATTGAGATCCATTTTCCAAATGTTACAAAATCTTGAAATATGTAATAATTTAAACACCTCATGATGGCGCTGTCACCAGGTGTTTATAACCTAACTTCCTGTAAATGCCATTTCATGACCACCTGATACTACATCATATTATATTGGATAAGGATTCGATACAATTTATTTGTTTTTCTTCAACAGCTCCTTGGCTGTATGTCAAACGGGGTATGTTGAATCAAAAAATGAGGTTTTTTGAGCATATCTGTGAATCAATAAAAAAAAATCTGTAAAAATTAACCAATATTCTTAAGGTCCTTGCCGACTATAAGGTCTATTTATCGACATTGTACCATGAAGAACTATAAATTTTTTTTCAGTACTTTACCCACCACTATGGGGTGAAATGAATCGGTGGTTGGAATACATGACACTGTTGGCACTAGGGGTAGAGTGATTCATTAATATTTCAAAACTACAGAAATCGAAACAAATACCAAAACCACAACAGAAAAATAAGAAATTTTTCAAAATAGACGAAATTTATTCCAGAAATGTTACAAAATATGGTTTTCATTTCAAATATAATCTTCGGAAATGATAGAAAATATTAGAAAAATCAATCCTATTCTAGTTTTTCGAACTCATCTGGATCCCGTATTGCTCCGCGGCCTGATGTATGAATAAGTTTCCATTCCGCATGACTGCCACAGCTCGTTGCACATATTTTTGATTATAATTACACTTTCCCTGAACAAACTTCTCTATATAAACTCTAGGAATCCTAAAACAAGAGAAAATATAGTTCAGTCTAATGAATTCTGTTTCATCATTCACAAAAACACACACAAAAACACACAAAGTTATCCCGTCACAACTTTCTTTTTTCCCTATTCTTTCATCATATAAAGCCACCTTCGGCAATAATTTGAGGATTATAATCAATATTGAAATGTCATAATAATTAACATGTACTCACCCTATTTTTAGCTGTCATTCAAATTGATTCATTTTCCCCTTGAACATGATTTGAAATAAAAAAAAAACAATCTGTAATACTATATTAACAAATGTAAAAGTGAAGCTGGAGTTACCCAGAAGAAAAAGATTCCGTAATAAATGAAAACAACCAAAAATTGATGAATCGTATTGTACTTACGTTGATCGCACCTAAGCAGCCGAGCACACCAAGACGTTGCCTCAACACCAAACAAAGTGATACTGAGGTTGAAATCGTTCGAAACGACAGCCCAACCTGGCGACAGTCGCAAAAATTCGAATTGTTGTAAAATTGTTCGTTTTCGTTAACCAGCTGATGAACGTCAAGCCTCAGAAGCCGAAACTTGTGCGAGCTATGGATCAACGAGACCTTACTTTTTAACGTGCGATTATCCAGCACGCTGGTCCGGCGGGGAATCGAAACACCCGCTTGAAAGGCGACCTCTACACTACCGAGAACCAAGAATAACACCGATTGAATCACCTCACCCATCCTGGTTCACTTTACCCCTACTTTTCCCGTATGTGAAAATCGTCACCAAAATGTACATTCAGGCGAAGCTCAAGATGATAAACCTGTTTCCTTGATTCAGTACAGCGAAAGTAGAAGAAACGCGAAAAGAAAACAAATTTTAATTGCACTACATGCATACTCTCCTAATGGTGTAACTATCCATTAAACGCTATGAATTCAATCTGACAGCAAAAATGCCATAATTTAATCGAAAAATGATACCGTATGTTTATTTTGGAAGAACATTAGCACCATAATAAATGACCGTTTGATGTAATATACTTCCAGAATTAATTACATAACACGATTCGATTGCACGCAACATGGTGAATACACCCGTAGCCTAACATAATGCGTATGCTCCACCTACAAAAATGAGCAGAGAGAAGTGAAGTTATTTCAACTGAGTTAGATTTCACACAATGTTTGAAGCAAATGAAGTGGATGCATACAAGATGTGCATTTTCAATTCTTGTCGTGCTAACATAAAAACAGTAATCCAAAACATATCGAAATAATATAATAATATACACAGTAAGAAAATGAATGGTTTACTTCGAAAACATTCAGTGTATTCACAAACAGAATAAAGGAAAAACCTCGTGACAAAATCTTCAGAACATTTTGAATTTCGACAAGCTGACTCGTTCATAATCTTCAGGTGAGTAATTGTAGAGATTTTAATCGAACGATAATTAATTTTCAGGATTTTATCTGTATATTCGATTGTTTGATCTGCGAATGGTGATTCTATGAGTCTCTTCTAAAACAGTAAATATAAAGTTGGCAATCGCATGTAATATTTAGTAGCAAAAAGAGGTCGACAGCGGTTCCTGTGAAACATGCAATGCATGTCCGCTCTACGCTTTCGTAGATATAGGAGTGTAAAAGGAAAAATCATTGTATCAAGTATCTCACAGCTGGCTACGTTTTGCAATTGTAGAATCGGATGAATTGTACTACAAAGTTTCCTTTTCAGTTGTTCAATATAATGGAACCAATGACGATTCCTTCACTAATGATTCCGAGTGATTCAACGCAATTGGCAAGAATCTGCAATTTTTGTGTTTTGTTTATGATTAGTTACAGGCTATTTTTTGAAAACCGTGTTGTGGCTTTTTCATAGAGTGTTCAGATACTCGAGACAGTTGAAATGTGTTTGGAAAACAGTTCGATGTTTATTAGTTGAATATGATTTTGAAGGGGAATGAGTGGGATTTCATGGTACTCCATTTTACGACCCCCCCCCCCCCCCCCCCACCCCCCCCCACCCCCCCCCCCACAAAAACCCCCCCCCCCCCCCCCCCAAAAAAAAAACGAAAGAGAACCCACAAAGGGAAAGAAAGGGAAGGGGGGGAGAAAGGAAGACCAAAAAAAAACAAACCCAACACAAAAAACAAAAAAAAAAAAAAAAGGGAGAAGGAGGGGGGACACACAACCCCACACCAAACCCACGCGAACCCACGCGAAGGGACAGAAATGGGGGGAGGGGGGGGGGGGGGGGGGGGGGAGGGAAGGGGAAAGGGGAAAGAAAGCCCGAACGATTAGAAAATTATGCAATGCGCTACGCAATCAAACGCCTTTCTCATGAAATCGTCGATTACATCACTCATAACTTTGAATACAGCTCGTGTTGTAGAACGCTCCCTGCGGAAGTATTGTTACAGTTGATATTCAACAATCAAACAATTAACTCAATAATTTTGAAAAATATGATCGTAGTGTAGATTGGCCGGTAATTTGTAGGCTGGGAAAGTTTTCCTTTGAGCAAGCGCATGACTCTCGATCATTTGAAAGCATCTGGGAAAATATCCGTGACAAAAACTTCTTTGATCAAGTCACTAAGTGGATTCAATAAGATATTTTTTTCGATTTCGATATTTGAATCATTGACATATGTGTTGGAATTTTTGTTGTTCATTCCCGCCAATAAACATCAATTATTATAATTCAGCTATATTGAGAGTTATCAATGAATAATAATGAATAGGAGTATGTAGATTTGATAGGATATAATGATATTGAAAGACTTAAATGGGAAAAATTAATGTTTTAAACAGTTTACGAGCAAATATAAGACACATCAGATATTCGATGCCCGAAATCACTATCAGACAGCAGTTTCAATTCAACAAATATATTTTTCGTAGATATTGGCATTATTACACTTTAATGATTGTGTTACAAATTGTTTCGAGTATATCCATTCAAATACACTACAGATTTTATCAATGATATTGGATAGACTTGCAAATATAATGATATCGGACTCCCTGTCCTTTGTCAAACAAAAATATCAGTTATATGTAGTTCTCACACATTTTTTTTGGGAGAATACAAAAAAGTAATCACAATTCTTTTCTTTCCTGGACTGATGAGTCGTTAACTAAGGAATTATCTTCTTTGAAAAATATTCAGGTCATGACAAATAAGCTTTTTTATCGCCTATAATTACACGAGAGCTTTTTTTTGTCGAAGTAAACTTGACATTTCGCTGAGAATTTTGTTGCCTGGCAACTCAACGGAAAAAACTGCCTCTGATAAAATTACGAGTCCGTACGAGGAGTAATTTTTTCTGTCAGTTTTTTGAGTTAATTTGCCAGAAGGCAACCAAACTCGAATCATAAATGTCAAGTTTTCTTCGACAAAAAAAAGCTCGAATGTAATTCGGTACGACAATTTAATGAATACAGTTTAGTTTATTCAATTCAACGGAAAAGTACAATTGTTAAAAACACAATTCTTATATTTCATTTTCACAGATCAGATATACTCTTTTGACAACGCAAGTGAAAAATTGACAAAGACGCCGTCAAAGATTTGTTTACAATTCTGGTTGCCATGTTTTTAAGAGTTAGATTCCGTTTTGTCGCTGAAAAACTTAGGGCAAAGTTTATTCGCTGTCATAATGACAAAATCACGGCGGCATATGGGATATTTTATACATGAGTTACATTGTCAATGACGTCGTGCCATATAGGCAGGGGAGTACCTCATTTACATGGACTCTTTTTTCTTTTTGTGAATGGATCAAACGTTTTTTATACACGTATCTATCAACAGAGAGTGTGCATTTTTTTTTTATTTTACTCCTTTCATAGAAGTTGTTATTTTTATTTTTTGATTCGGAAAAGAAAAAAGACAAAAAAAATCCTCAAACTTTTTACCGTACTCTTTGAACAGCAGAAAGTATTGGAAATGTACTGGTTTTGTTAAAATCTTGGAATGATTTGTTCAATTGATTACTTCTTTTCTATCCTAATTTTTACGCCTAGATCGGAGTCCAATGATTTGATGAGTCCTGCCAAAGTATATTTAATTCGAGTATACGATGAATAATAACGGCCCTCGCACTGTTCCTTGACGAACTCCGACTCCGTTTAACATATCCTCCAAAGCCAGTATCAGCGGTAAACGTTCTCCATACCGCATCACACCACTCATGAGTACGGGTGTAGGCTGTTTGATAGCATTTCGATTAATATGAGAGGGAGAACACGTGATGCTCGTTCTCGGGATGATGTAGAGCGGCGCATCGCGCGTTTTACCTGCACCACCTCTGTTTATCACTGCCTCATTCTCGCCGATTCATTACCGGCGGAGAAGAAATTTTATTAAATCGGCCTAGGTATCACGCTAGATTACGCGTACTGCTCCGACGAGATTTTAAATGTGCACGAGGGGAATATTCCGAGAAACGGCGACGGGGAGGGGGAGGGTGGCTGAATATCGGGGTGTGATGAGCGGTGATGAACACGGAGGAGAGATTACACAAAAATAAGCATCGCGTATAGCGCAATTTTCGAACAGAGATGGATCCTGCAATTCTCATACAAGAACTATCAGAGTTCTGACTATTAAACAACTTTTTTTTGCACCTACATCTCCGTAAAAGGAATTGATGTCAGTTCCCGTGGTTATTTGATGTTTTTCTCACTTCCGGAGTACCGCAAAAATCCAACTCTTGATCCCTTTTCTTCATAATGTTTATAAATGGCATCCTTGTTTCTTGCACCGTCAACTACCTTCTCATCTAGTAGATATAAACATGTATAAAAAACACTAGATGTGACAATATAGTGAACTTGGAATGCATTTTCGAAAAACGCAGTGTCGTGTAGTCATTCATCTCTATTCATATTAATTTATACAAATTACATGGTCCATTTTTAGTCGTACCCAATACATTCTGTGATCTTGGGATTATACTTGACATATAGTCTAATTTTTTTTTTGTTACAATGTATCGAAGAAAATATGTAGATAACTGATCAGAATTACAGAAAACTTTGGATATAACAAAAAGATCCTTCTAACTTTTTACTCAATATTTATTAGAACACGTTCTGAATATGTATAGATGATCTCATCCCAAAATTATTAGCTGAAGTATCTCAGGATTCTGAAATTGATGGCTCCCATTCGGTAATCGATTACAAACATGAAGAAATTCTATCGAGATTCTCAGCTTACTGCCTCAAGTCCATAATAAACAGATCGATATTATATTCATTTGCGAGATCCTACACAACATATAGACTGCAGTCTTCTGAATATGATGAAGATCTTCACTCGTAAACTCGTTTTACGACGAAACAACAGATGCTATCTTCCGCCTTGTCTCATAAACATTAGATACAATGCCCCTGTGTGCAGTTCATATGAACTCATCAGGAATATTATTCCCATATCCATCACTTTCACGAGTGTGTTCAGAAAGTAGAGCCATGTGCGGGTAAGAGTCAGCTGATGTTCTTGAGTGACTTGATGCTCTGGGGCGTCATACTATACTGATTTTTTCAATCGCATTTGCTATTCAAACCAAAGGGAAATTCAGCAAAACGTACAGTGCTACCGGGTCGGTTGGTGTAATTGGTTAAGTTATCCCACTTTCCATGATTGGTATCTTGACCGATAGCAGTTGCTTATCGCACCGAGTCAAGCAGGAATTACTGCAGTGATCGCCGATTTTGCCGCTGTGACCAATCAGATAACTCGGCATTTGCGGAACACTCTCGAAGGTATTCATGAAATTGCCGTCGACCTTTTTTAAATCTTACCAAATACTGAACTATGCCCATATTCCCTTGAAGTACTATTAAATTCATCTGATCCCAGCCACGGATCCTGTATTCTTCATCCAGGGCATGTTGGACATTACTAGATTTTTCTACGATTCAGTTGTGTTGTAATTCTCCTGAAAACGAGATTTCAAACCTCGAGCAACTTGACTATCTTATTCTTACAAACCTTACAAATAATCATGTATCTATCTCTTGCTCTAATTATTCAGAGGAATCCTTGTGGATATTCCATTCTTGCATCTGTTTGTTGCGATGAGAAGATTTTTGAATTATTTTGTTAGCTATTTGAATGAATGGCCTCATCGGTGATCCAGTCTTGTCGAATTTTGATAGGTGTTATAGTGGTGATGTATCAGCGACTGCTGTAGGATTAGATAGCTATGTGAACAATGCCTTCTTATATATGTTAACGTTTTTAACTATTTCGTTCGAGTGCAACGTAACCTAATATGGATGGGGCTGATGAACTCAAAAGGGTTGATAACATAATTGAAGGTGGACCATAAAAATACAATTAGAAACTTGTTTTTTCACAACACCCTCTATATTAGCTTAATCACCAAATAGGCTGAGATAGAGTGCAAATAATGCTTTTGTATAGATTGTGTCAATTATCCACAAATTACGTTACTGTCGAAAGAATATCAATTTTTTATCGATTGAAGATAATATTTGTCATGAGTACATTACTTCAAATGATCTAAAATCCCCAGTTTCAATTGGAAAGTGCGCTTTTATGGTTTCCCAAGTGGAAAATGACGAACAACCTCCTCCTTTTTATTCCATCAAGTTTATCAGAAGTGAAACCCTCGCTGTTCGAAGTCCCATCACCTTGGATGAATCCGCATGATCAAAAGTTCGGGTAAGTAACGACAGCCGGGCCAGTACAAAGAGAAACTTCAATTAAGGCCGCTCGCTGATAAGGCACGGACGTAAAAAATACAGCGGGCAATCATACATACGTTTCGAGGGTAAGAGATTACTACCGAAAGTCGTTTTCATCGATTGGAGCGAAGGGGGGAAGTATCTGACGAGGCATGCGAATTAGATAATTGCTGTAATTATTTTGATTCGTCGTCGGTGATTGTAATCGTCTTCGGGAGACTAGACTATATTCTATGAAATGACGACGGGCTGTCTAGGAAATTATGCCGATTTTACCAAATTGAAGTAGTACACGGTAACTCAAAATGTGAAGCAAAATAATCCATTCGTAATGAGGGACTGAAAACAAAAAACAATTTTGATGATACCCAATACTTTTTTCTGGACACTGCAATTAGCTGCTGCAGTAACAGAAAATTCTGATTATAAAGAATGACAGATAGAGCAATCAAAATTGATTACAAACGATGATAAATAAAGTAAATCATTGCAGTTGGTCTTGTTCTTGCTACCTATTAATCTTCCTATAGAGTTGATGAATCCGAAGGAATCAGAAAAGATAGACTGTATCACTTTATAACAAAAAACCTAAAACTGCCAACAACTTTTATGAATTTACGATTTCCGATCTTATTCGACACCTATCAACTTTTAGTCAAAATTCTCTGGTCTGAATAACATTCCCCTTACATTGATCACGAACTAGAATAGTTACCGTGTATTATTAATAGTATTTTCATATCAGACTTCGATACCCACGCCATTCCTCAGGAACAGCATGGTTATCCGCGGATCCGTTAACTATGAAACGTGGCTGAGTCATTTCCCAATACGACAAAGAAAAACGCTTCAGAGAAAAATCTCTGCTCCTTTCAATCGAACCCACGACCTCTCGAAAATGAGCCGGGAACACAACCACCTGTGATCGTGTGGTTGTTACACATAAATTTGAAGTTCTAGGCCATTTACAGAAAGGTCCACTCAAGATCTGCAGGAGTTGAGAAGAGAACGGATGAGTTTCTGAAGGAGTGAGCCAAGAAAAAAAAGCAAAGAACGTTGAACTGGAACAGAATGGCAGAAGTCTGAATATTCGATTCATAAATACACGATAAAATCATTGGGTTGAATATGTTTATTATACTTTCAGTGCATACATTCAATAATATAAAATCTCAAAACAAGGAATATGAATCTACCTCCCCTTCTTGGCATAACAAAACTGGCAATATTGAAAAAAGTGGTTCATTAAAATTGTCGGTAGTGTAGTGGTTAGCACATCCGCCGGTCAAGAGACCGAGGTTTGATTCCTCGCCTCGAAACCATTGACATGTTGGTAGCCTCAAGTAGTTTAATCGAAACCACTCATTACCAAGAGTTCAGTTTTATTCGTAACGAAGTTTAAGAGTACATGCACACTAAATCGTGTCCCCAAAATTGGGTTTGATACAAATTGGTTCATCATCATGAATTATCTAATTGGTTATATATTTGAACTGAAAATAGTTCAATGTACTGAAAGGTTGCAGTAATACATAATTAGGTCCAGGTATAGCTTTGATTTTTGTGTACGTAGAATTGCTGAAAAGAAAATTGAAAATGACACGAATTCGGTAAACTATTTGAAATGGTAAATATGTGATTTGAATATTTGTCACACCATCGTGCTAGGATCCATACGTTAAAAATTGAGGCCTCCTTAATCCTTTGCTAGGGCAGGTTTCGACTTTTGAGATTGACGTCTTTGGGGGGCGTTAGCTGGTTAACAGAAAAACAGGTAACGACAATTTCATGAAGATTTTCGACAAAAATCTAGAAGAAGCTAGCTCATGATATATATTGAGGACTTTTTATATGAATGATCTCGTTGATAGTTGATAGTATTGGCACGAGTGTATATTAATTTCCTTCTGTAATGAAAAAAAAATAAAAAAATAAAAATATATATATATATATATATATATATATATATATATATATCGACGTCGTCTGAAAATAAACCTATAAACTAGATGGTGTTGGTCTAAGTTATATACACTGCCCGCCAATTGCGATGGAACAACCGTTTTTCAAAGTAAATCATACAAGGAGGCTGGACATTTTCACAGATTGTGATCTGCACCCCCAAATTACTACAGATACAACTTTCTCCTGAAAAAAAAGTCAGTTCTGAAAAATCCAAATTTGTCTCACTTTTCATGGAAACACCCCCGTAACTCTCGTAATTATCGAGATAGAATTATAATATTTGCAGAATCGATAGAAATACCAAGAATGTCTGGTTCTACGCTAACAACTTCGGAAGTTATGGGGCTGCTTCCATGCAAAGAGTTTCGGAAAACAAATCTGTTTTCGTTTTCACAACTTATCGCAAATACTTCTCTTTCATAATGGTTTGACATTCAAGAGGGGTAGTCAGATGTAGTTTCTATCAAATGAACTCGTTGAGATGCAGATGTCCCCAGGCAGCATGATGAAAGGAGATTCCCTCCATTTTTTTTCTTGGTATCATTCGAATGTCCTTCCATTCTGCTCTGTGATCTCCATCGGTATGTGTTCTGATAATTTTGAACCACCAATATGTCTGTTTTTGATGCACATCTTGTGTTTATTTTTTCGCACTTCAGAAAGTGACTTTCAAGCGGTCTTCAAAAAGATGTTTTTATTAGGTACTACTTATCATAACAATTATTGTCGGTCAGGAAAAAGTCAATTTTGCATACAAAATGACTGGCCGAGTGGTCGAATCGGAGTTCAGCAAAAACAACCGTTCCACCAAACAACAAAACAGAAGGGTTAGGAATCCTAATAAATCATAAAGAAAACTGCCGGAGCGAGGGGGTGAGTGCGACCGGCGGGTCGTCGGACCGTGGTGGGAGGGGGTTGTCACACACCGAACTCTGTGTAACCGATACAAAGCGCGGTAGATGGCTGTGCTGTGGCCCCGCTTGACAGGTGAGCGCGGAAGACAAATGATAGTGCCCCCGACGCCTTCGATGTGAAAAGACTCGGATGATAAATCGTATTAGAGCCAATCTACCTACCGGACACCGTTCGCGGAGGCCTTTTCCGCCGAAAAATGAGCCCTCCTGTGCCTGTCTCTGGTGTCACCGTTCCGCGGCAGCGAGACAGCTTCAAATTAAACTTCGAATTCTGTTATTAATATCGAGGTTAATACGTCGATGATAAATTGCCTTCGATCTAGGATGCGCGACGTTCGTAATGAGATTGGCTCACTTCGACGTTATTGGATTTTCGAATCTTCTGCTGCGTAATATCTAGGAATACTCGCCACATTTTCCACAAGGCAGAGTTTATTGGAAATTTCCGACTCAAGAGTGGCTCGTATTCTCCTTTCCAACAGTTGTCGATAGACGAAAGGTGAAAAAATAACCGTAGGCTGAGCTGCAAACCAATATGCTAGTGAATCTTCATTATCTGACGTTTACGAAGTTTGTAATTCTAATCGGTGATTTGACATTCAGATTTTCATTCGATTCAGGACAGATGATCTGAATGTAATAACCAAAAACACGAATCCTTTGGTAAAAGAGTTTTCGGAAGTTCTCGGAAACTAATTTTCTTTCAAAGAAAAAAAATCCAAAAAAGAGTTCCACAAAATCTGATATCTGACAATTACAATTCAATCGTTTGTATCGGTTTGATATCACATGTTTCTGAGAAATCCGATATCTGATTTTTGGAATTGAAGATTATATCGTTCTGAATAGACGCCTAATCAATGCAGAGGAGACTGTGGTTCCAGAACAGTTTTGTCACAGATCTCAGTTATGACAAACGGAACAATTTGAGAACTGACGTGGAAACGTGGTTCCCTTTGAAAAATTTCTGTATTTTCTATGTCGATGATCTATTACTTTCATATACAAGTGTGATACTAAGAAAGATTGTTTTTATTGGTTCGTGTGCAGATTTGAAATTATGTTGGAAAAGTATCAGAAAAACTGCTATTGTTCGGAAAAACATTGTTTTTATATCAGCCCACACTTGCCATTAGTTTCATCAAGTGTATGAAATGAAGCAGAGTTCAAATATGGAACTGATGCAGCAAAAAACTCAGTTTCGAATAAATATATCGCTAATCGATTACTCAAATACACAGTGCATCACTGACGCTGTATAAATATATTGATAGCCACATAATTTCTAAAATCAATAATTTAATATTCTATACAAGCAGATCAGAAAATCAAAATTTCAATTGACTACAGTATCTTGTTCATACTCAATATGTAACATACAAAAATGGCAAATAGTAAGTATGCTCCTAAGTTTAAGATGGTACAGCCGCTAGAATATCCATTTCAAAACGCGGAAGACATGCTGAATAGCAACATAATACTTGTTAACCTATTACTTTTGTTTTGGTCCTCAGTTTCGAACGGTTCAAGCATGCGCAGTTATGAAAATGTGTTTTAGTTCACTTAGAAATGTTTTAGAATCGTCCTGAAAACTGTGATTATCAGTTCTTACGTTGAAGCAGAGCTAGAGAGAATTGGATTCGCACATGCACACTGTTTTTAATTGTTTTTTATTCATAACCCAACTTTCTATTTGTTTTATCGGTTTTATAGGGGTGAAATGAAATATGTAAATCAATTTTTATATTTTTTTTTCAATTTTCACATTATTTTACAAATCATGGTGGATTTTGATGCACAAAATTGTAGATATTGGAGTAGGGATAATCCTCACTGGATGACGGACGGGCATACTCAATACCCTCAGAAACTCAATGTTTGGGCAGGGATAATGAAGGATGGAATAATTGGCCCCTTATTTCTCCGAAAAAAATCTCACAGGGGAGCGTTACTTGGAATTTTTAAGAAATGAGTTCATAGCTATCCTTGCCGATATTGATACAAACTTGGCTGCGCAAAGATGGTGCACCACCGCACTATGCATGTTCCCGAGTAACTATCTTTCTAGGAGGTGGATTGGTAAAAGTGGGGTGGCCCCCAAGATCTCCAGATCTTACGCCCCTGAATTTTCTCTCGGGGGTTATTTGAAACCGAAGGTCTATGTAGATGGGTCGCAAAATCTACAGGAGTTGGAAAATGGAGTTGGGATCGAAATCAGCAGAATCACTCCAGGAGTTATTCGTAATGTGCGAGAGGAATGTGTCCTTAGATTTGCTTATTGTCAAGAGAGTGGTGGATGGCATTTCGAACGTCTTATTTAAATGTTGTATTTTGTTGTATATAAAGTAATACTCTTACTGAAATAATAGTGTTAATTTTTGTTCTCTCTGTACAAACCATAGTTATTTATTATACAAGGGGAAGGAGTATTAGAATTTGAGCACGATTGAGAGCTAAAATCTAATATTTTTCCCATGTATACTAAAGAATTATTTTCTGTGACGGGAAAAACGACGATTTAATATTGAGAAAAACACAATTCGACTGTTGTACCGAATAGTTCAAGGAACATATCATTCATGCAATGCACATTTGATAATTGTACTTTTGATATGAAGGAAATGGAACTTTTGTATAAGGAAATATTCTATAGAAAATTAAATTCCTACCTTTACTGTATATGTATATATATATATATATATATATATATATATATATATATATATATATATATATATATTATAAACCGTGATTAATTTTTGTGTGATTTTATTTGGGTTTTGAATTGATCTTCAATTGATTAGACGGTATATAATAAAGTTTTCAGAATTTGCCCTGGCTACTAACCTTCTTTTTCTGTTGTTACTTACTCTTTTTTTTTATCTAGCTCAGTCGGTCCGTCGAACACGTAGAACACTCAAATCAGAGAGGGTTCAGGGAACTTTCTTGATGTCATAAAATATCCCAATGGAACTGTCAAATTCAATGTAAATAAATAAATGACTTTACACAAATATTTTGTTGTTTATTCAATAGAGTATGGAATTAAATCTGTGAGTTTCCACCTATTTTACTTAAATTACCTACCCTGCGTTAACTACCTTACTCCGTCTATGTCAGTAGACTCTATTCAGACATTTGGCCTGGATGCCAACAATATTCTTCTTCTCTTTATTACACCAACTTCATGTCTCTCCAATTTGATTTGGAAAGTGAAAAATAATATTGTTTTGGTTAGAATTCAATTTCTATTTATAACTAAATGGAAAATCGCAATATAAATTATCTTATGAGATTGTCTTTTGTGAATTGAGGAACAGTTTTTGTATACGCGGAAAAGTTCAGATAAATGTTCAAGAAAGGGTTGGCTTCACTTATGATGTGAATTTTTGTGGAACTGCAGACTAAAGTGAGGTTTCAATCCTCAAATGGAAAGTATTTGGTTTTGTTCGTTGT
>JAVJAQ010004745.1:0-11366 GCA_032362365.1 Zygogramma bicolorata | reverse complement strand
CAAATATTCAAAAAATGAACAATTTGTTCAGGCCAGCCTCAACTCACCTACACTGTAGGTTGACGGACTAACACCTATTAGAAAACAACTACTCCCCTGGCTAATACCACGAAGGGCATTGAATTACATCCAACAGATGTCAGTGCGGAATTCTTCACAGAAGAAATTCCACATATGCTCGTGGCGATACAACTACCAGAATTGATTTTCAATTACTGGGACGGGACACACTTGCAGACCGGTTTCGGGCTATTTGGCCCCTCATCAGTGCAAGGCAGTGCCATCATCAACATTAAGTCGATGACTTCCCATAATTGAAAATCATACTCGAGCAGAGTATCTTCCCTAGACCTAGGCTGATACAAACAACTAGCAGAATAGCCGTTGCTGCGCCATCTGCCCGTAGACTAGGTACTAACCAAGAGCATATCCGCATGGCCCCAATTCCTTGTACAAGGAAAATACGAATTTCACAAAAATTCATGGGGATGCTTGAAGACTGGCTTTAAATCAAATATTCAAAAAATGAACAATTTGTTCAGGCCAGCCTCAACTCACCTACACTGTAGGTTGACGGACTAACACCTATTAGAAAACAACTACTCCCCTGGCTAATACCACGAAGGGCATTGAATTACATCCAACAGGTGTCAGTGCGGAATTCTTCACAGAAGAAATTCCACATATGCTCGTGGCGATACAACTACCAGAATTAATTTTCAATTACTGGGACGGGACACACTTGCAGACCGGTTTCGGGCTATTTGGCCCCTCATCAGTGCAAGGCAGTGCCATCATCAACATTAAGTCGATGACTTCCCATAATTGAAAATCCTACTCGAGCAGAGTATCTTCCCTAGACCTAGGCTGATACAAACAACTAGCAAAATAGCCGTTCCTGCGCCATCTGCCCGTAGACTAGAGCATATCCGCATGGCCCCAATTCCTTGTACAAGGAAAATACGAATTTCACAAAAATTCATGGGGATGCTTGAAGACTGGCTTTAAATCAAATATTCAAAAAATGAACAATTTGTTCAGGCCAGCCTCAACTCACCTACACTGTAGGTTGACGGACTAACACCTATTAGAAAACAACTACTCCCCTGGCTAATACCACGAAGGGCATTGAATTACATCCAACAGGTGTCAGTGCGGAATTCTTCACAGAAGAAATTCCACATATGCTCGTGGCGATACAACTACCAGAATTAATTTTCAATTACTGGGACGGGACACACTTGCAGACCGGTTTCGGGCTATTTGGCCCCTCATCAGTGCAAGGCAGTGCCATCATCAACATTAAGTCGATGACTTCCCATAATTGAAAATCATACTCGAGCAGAGTATCTTCCCTAGACCTAGGCTGATACAAACAACTAGCAAAATAGCCGTTGCTGCGCCATCTGCCCGTAGACTAGGTACTAGTTCAGAAAAAACCTCTTGACTTGCAGTCACGAAAATTCGTCAAATTATAAGACTACTCATTTGATGAAAAAAAAAACTTTAAAACTGAAGGAGAGATTATGACTGATTAAACTGTTGGAACTCGTGATTTATTTCTCGATGAATGAAGGAAGCTATCGAGAAAAAATTGTGTTCAGGAAACCGGACACCATTCTAAAATTCCTTTCATTAACATATGCACACAAATCCGGTATGCGGGACTCCCGTACAACAAGCAAAGGTAATCAGCATTGTCAATAGAAAGGCAGGACGTTAGGCATGTGAAGCAGGTAAACGGACTTGGTATATATTTAGGAGTCATTCATCCCGCGTCCCCAACATCCTTTCGCTCTCGATTTCGTGTTTCGAAAAACCTCATTATCTCCCACGAATATTACTAAAAAGCGTACAAAGGAAGCATCCTCAACCCTTTCATCTGGGCTGCTCAGGTAGATGAAAGGGAAAGCAAGCAACGGCAGTGGCGGGTGTTTTCATCCGAATTGATATTAAATTCTGCTCAGATTATCTTTTTCACGGTAAATTATAAGTTGTAAGTTGAAACTTGAAATTATCACTAATATTAGGTTAGATGTAGTACGATGTTGAGTCTATAACCATTTTTGATGGTTTGAACAACAGAGTATTTGAAATAATTTCTGCTTGAGAAATGTGTTGAGATTTTCATTTGAGAATGCTGGATTAGGAATATTATCAACTATTGATATGTTCGCATAACTACTTCTCTTCGGGCTTGAAGGCCGTCGTTCTTTGGAATTTCTTCCTGACGTTTCGCTAGCGCGAGTGGCCAACTTCTTCAGAGGCTTATTCATCTCTGATGACTAAACGTTTTGATTTCTCAAGGCGTATTTATATTGATGCAGGTAGTCTGAAGTGTTAATTACTTCTGTCGGGTTCGGAGAATAATCATCATTATTAGTTGCCGCACTACCTGCTGTGATTTCATTAGTTATTCTTGATTTCCTCAGAATCGGATTCCAAATTCTGTTTAGATTCAACGGTTCTTCCTTTTTTTGGATCTCTATTGCCTCCCGTACCAGTCGGCTATGGTAACCCTGGTTGGGGGCAATCAGTGTTGCATTTTCGAACAGAATCCTGTGGTCGCCCTCACTCAATGCGTGTTCCGCCACCGCCGATTTGTCGGTTTGCCCCAGCCTGCAGTTCCTTTGATGCTCTTTGAGCCTTGTAACAATGGATCTTGTCGTGGTACCGATGTAAACCTTCCCACAGGTGCACGGAATGCGATAAACCCCTGCCGCTGACAGTGGATCTCTTTTGTCTTTTGCCGACCTGAGGCTTTGTTGGATCTTCCTGGTCGGCTTGAAAACCGTTTTTATGTTATATTTCCCCAAGAGTTTTCCAATTCTGTCAGTGACCCTCGGGATATATGGCAGATATGCATTCGCAACTACCTGAGAGTCCTCCCTGTTATGAACCGTGGGACTCTTCGGTTTCATGGCCCTGTTGATCTCAGATACACTGTACCCATTCGACCTCAAGGCCACTTGAAGATGTTCCAGTTCCTGCTCTAGATGTTCTGGTTCACAAATTCTTCGAGCACGTTCAGTTAGGGTAGATATGACTCCTCTCTTTTGACTGGGATGGTGGTTCGATAGTGCGAGCAGGTACCTATCCGTGTCCGTGGGATTTCGGTATACTTTGTGGGTTAGTCTAGCGCCACATCGTTCAATCAGAACATCTAAGAATGCTATCTGCTGGTTCTTTTCGGTTTCCATGGTGAATTTGATGCTGGGGTGTTGAGCGTTTAGCTGGTCCAGAAAAAGGTTCAGAGCGTCCCCTTCAAAATCTCTTCAAAATGTTCCATCAAGAAGTTGGCTATCACTGGGCTCAGTGGACTTCCCATCGCCACTCCATCCAATTGCTCATAGAAGTTTCCCCTCCATTGAAAGTAGCTTCCCGTAAGGCATGCTCTAAAAAGTCCGACGATATCACTTGGGAACAGGCAGGCTATCTCCCTCAAAGAGTCTTCCAGTGGGACGTTGGTAAACAAGGACACAACATCGAAGCTGACCATGATATCTGTCTGTTCCAGATCCAAAAACATGCGGACCATTTTAACAGAAAGGAAGAAGCGTTGAATCTAAACAGAATTTGGAATCCGATTCTGAGGAAATCAAGAATAACTAATGAAATCACAGCAGATAGTGCGGTAAATAATAATGATGATTATTCCCCGAACCCGACAGAAGTAATTAACACTCCAGACTACCTGCATCAATATAAATACGCCTTGAGAAATCGAAACGTTTAGTCATCGGAGATGAATAAGCCTCTGAAGAAGCTGGCCACTCGCGCTAGCGAAACGTCAGGAAGAAATTCCAAAGAAAGACGGCCTTCAAGCCCGAAGAGAAGTAGTTATACTAATAACCTCGGCCGCGAAAGCCTTAACCATTATGTTCCATTGCTGATTCCCAGCTTATTGCCAGTGTTTCCCCATTTGCAACTGCAGGCAGTCCTTACGTGAAGGGAGAGGTACCAGATTAGAATTGTACCTTACGTATTATTTAAAATCATACTCATCCACTGAGCAGCATGTTGAGATCCCCAAGAAATACGAAATACAAAGTCTAAAACGAACCTCTTTTTAATATTAGTATTGATTGGATTGGAAATATATACTCATTTTCCTGCTATATCGCCAAGATAATGTAAAATCAATATAGATATATCGCTGCAGCATAAAAAATATATGGTGGCGACATCACAAACAACATGTCGCATAGATATCGACACCAACATATCACAAAGACATCGCGAAATTTGTCACTTGAGTGTGAACAAAATTAGGTTGCTGAGATATAAATGCGATATCCTGGTGACATAGCACGTGACAATGTGACTTCGTCGCGATATCACGGGGATGTAATTATGTTCAGTAGGTGTATACACAATTTGAATATCCAGTGGGTGGATGAAGACAAAGAAATCAGTGCTCATCTTCAGGCTCTGGACACAAAAAATATTTTTTTGAAAATCGTCGTTTGTACCCGCCACTGGCAGCCGGGCACTCGACGACAATCCGTCAATGGCCGTTGCGGCAACAAACAGCCCCATCCGACGTAACTATAATTTGAATACGGCCGCCGCGGTGGCAGAGCAGTTCCTGTTTCGCCATGCGTGATTTATGTCGAGAGTTTGATCAACCCGCCCGGCCCAAGGTTGAACCGAACGCGTCAGTTGGCCGACGGGCCCTACAGATGGAGCCCGCGTATTAATCGCCCGCTAATTACCTCCGACGTAACCTTTGACACGCATCGCGGCATAAGGACAATCCCAGGAAGTACTTTTCTCCGGGGAAATGCGTTTCTTGCGATTTGCGGGAGTGTCTCAACGCTCGCTGCTTGCGGATTTCGTTTGATTGGGATCGGTTTCGAATTGGTGTTAACGGACCGCTTATCTGGGCGTGTCTCGTGGCGTGAATGCCTTGCGTTGTGTGTCCGCCTGACCGTCTATCTGTCCGGTCAGTCGTTCACCGCGGCCGAAATCACAGCCCACGCGTATCAGATTGAAGACGCCTTGTCGAGTTCGGCTTCTGCTCGGTAGATGGCGGCACAAGGAAATTCCCTATTATCAATGTTGAGCATAGGTCAAAAATTACTTGATGAAGAACTTTATATTACCCTATGTGATTACTCGAAATTATGGGTTTATATCTTCATAGGTGCAAATCTTAAAATTTCCAAATTATAATTATATTATCATTACAATTCTGTACATATTCCCTTTTTTTAACACTGTTACGAGAACACTCAGAAGTTCACCTTCTGGCTTGTGCGGAGTTTTTTATTTGAATTGATAACATATTTTTATAATTTTATTGAAATTCGTACTACACACTACCAGAAATCACAACACAAGCATTGTTGAAGTAGAAAAAGTATTATTATTCTCACAAAATTTTGAGGAAATCTCATTCCTATTGAAAAAAAAAATGAATCCCTTCCACCAAGAAGAGCATTTTTTTGTACAATGTGTGATCGCAATCAATAAGATATCAAGGTGTGATGTATGACATATTAGGCTACCGGAACTCCAAAACAGCTATCGAAATATTGACTCATCTTCTGTATTGTTACTACGGTTGTCGATAAAATTGACCTAGAAATTAAGTAAGAATCTCATTCTATTAATGATATTTACCTTATGTTTCGATTTCAGAATTCTCCTCGGATGAATTCTATATCAGCATCCTATTAGCTGCATCTGTAATAAATGAAAATTGAATAAATTATGCATCGATGTCTTATCATTTCTTCAAATCCTATTATTCCCACTGTAATCCTGTCCAAAGGTGAATATTCAGTGATATTCAACAATCATTGTGAATTTTTTGATATGATAAAACTATAATAATTAATTATAATGGAAAAAAAACTTCCTTCAGTCCATTCTTTGAGGTGGAGATCGGTTTATTCCACTATTTATCTAAATAGTTACAGAAAACTATAACCACAATGGTGACCAATTTCTCCCAAATAAAAAACAATTTTTTTCATTCACGACAATAGAAAGTCATATGAATATAATTCAAACTGTTATGAGTAGCAAATAGATTGTTTTGTTGCGAAAATCAATCAACTGTTTCAGGAAACTCTCAATAGAAGCTAATTTCATAACCATTCTATATCAAGTTTTTGTAATAATATATATCGCAACCAGTTTCACTTTATCTCTCGAATGAAGATTGCACAGTACACATCATTTATCGACGTTCAGGTACAATCCATATCACAGTTTTAAATATGTAAAATACGTTCATATGGGATTACTATATACTTTCCATGTTTCTCATCTTTTCGAAAAGTCGAAGATTTACGAAGTGTTTCCTAAAATTTACATTTTCTTATTGTCTTATCAACTATCTCTGGGTTAAAACCGTTCACTTCAGCTATGTACCTAATCACTCTCCTTTCATTGTCGTACTTATCTTTTTTCAAATGAAAAGTTATGAAACTATGGACAAGGAATCGCAGTGCCGCCATTTTATGTTGTGGACAATGATTGGAGTCATTCGGAATATATCTGAATGTGTAGGTGCCTTTCCCAAATAGCACAAGTACGTCCAGTGGACGTACTGCATATGTACGGTGAGGATGCATTGTACGTATTTAGGACGTACTTTTGTCTCCGACAGACGTACATAAGACCTCCCTGCGACTTACCGTTTCCGCATAGTCGGTAATCCCAGGTACGTACTTTTCTAGTCCACACAGGACCTGAAATGTACAGAAAGGGGAACTGTTTGGGACATTCCGAAAACGTTCATTTTCCATTCTGTATGCGCTATCCCAAGTAGAACAAACATATTTGACCAATATTGGTTCAATATTACGGGAATATCAACCTTATATTGTAGATGATATCAATAGTGGCCACAAAAAAATGTAAACATTCGGCGATATTAGCTCAATATTCGAAAACAACGTAATGATATATCATATGATATCACTTAATGAATCTAAGTTTTCACATTAGGGATTATTCATTTCTTTTTTACCAAATAGTCAAGTTGGAAATTTTACTCATTCACGTGTACTAACCATCTAACCGAATACTTACCTGGAAAAAGACCTGGCTGCTGCGGGGCTTGAACTCTCGACCTTTTCTATGGAGATATTATTGTCGACCACTGTTACGCTCTACGGCACGGAGAGACTTGTTTTTAAGAAGGAGTTGGGTGCTATAGATGTGATGACTTCAAGTTAGTTTTGTTCGAGATAGTATTAAAATTTCAGAAAGTTCAGTAACAATGAAAATATATTCGAAAAAACACTAAAGGATCACTGTCTCATGTGATGGCGGTTTTGGAATATCAGACTTGCTGTGCAAAAAATTCTGTATGTAATTTTCTGGTATTTAAATTCACCACATGTCGATGTTTCAATTTTTCCAAATTTTTTTAGGAATAATTCATTATGAATATTCCATTACCAATATTGATATATGTATGAATACACTAAGTGATCACTCTCAAAATCCCAATACCCCTTGAACCGAAAGGAACCCAATACGTACGTACTTGGGAGGTCCAAACAGTATGTACATACTAACAGAAATGTAGAAAATGAAAGGAACCCAATCCGTACGTACTTGGGAGGTCCAAACAGTATGTACAAAAAAGTACGTCAACGAGACGTCCAGATAGTATGTACATACGATTTCCAAAAATGTACGTCATTACTATTATGTCCCGCAAACCTTTCGAAATATACGTATCTGAAAGGGACTCAATATGTACGCACCTGGAAGGTCCAAATAGTACGAACATAGTTCTTCCAAACATGTACGTAAATGATACGTCTGAGCAGTACGTACATGGGATTCACAAAAAAACACGTCATTGGTATGTCCATAATTCATTCCGAAAAGTACGTACCTGAAGAGGAATTAATGTAAACGTATCAGGGACACTTAATAAAGTACGTACATAGTACTTCCAAGCATGTACGTTTTTATTACATTCCGATTGGAACGGGACCAAGTATGTACCTACATGGGACGTCTAACCAGTACATACATGGTACATCCGGTAATGTACGTTCTTCGAATGTCTCCTATCCGTCCCGGGACGTATCGACGTAACTGGGACATAAATGGTTCGTCTTCAGGACGTCGTGTGCTATTTGGGTTCATGTACAGGAAACACTCAAAAAAAGAAACAAGATCAATAATAACAGATGACGGACCAACAAACTTTTCAGGTAGTGATTGCACCAGTTCATTATCGACAAATTTAGATTTAATATCAATTTTCTTCTCCTGAAGATGATAATCTTGTCAGCGAAACGCGCGTCGAGTGCGAAAATATCAGTTTGGTACTAGGGTAATTGATTTCTAGGAAAAATTGCATCAATGAGGTATCAAATTCTTGGAAATAGAATTCCATCGATTCCTCCCAACTTATTTCCACTACTTTACTCTTTGGCTCCAAATATTCCCATCTAGCGTCATATAACGTCATTAATTAATTATTAGCATAACATTTTACGATCAAGCGACAAAAAACTGATTGAATAGTGTGATGTATCCACACTCTTTCCATATAGTTTTTGTTGTTAGCAACCGTCATATGAGAAATCATTTCAGTTGTCAAATGCAGATTTTGTAATTACATATTCTGGTTCATTATATTCCTAACTACTCAAATTAAGACATTAATTAGAGTAGTTAGGAATATAATGAACCAGAATATGTAATTACAAAATCTGCATTTGACAACTGAAATGATTTCTCATATGACGGTTGCTAACAACAAAAACTATATGGAAAGAGTGTGGATACATCACACACCTCCCTCATAAGATAAACGTAAAACTTTTTTTTATAAAATACATTCATGTTCTATACCTAATAGGAACTACAATATCTCTTTTCGGTCTAGAGTTGTCAGGAAAGGAAGTTTCCGATCTCTCAAAGGATGGCCAGAAATTGTTAGGGATGAAGCGTTACTACCTTACTTCAGAAAAAGAAACGAGTTGACGACAGAGCAGAACTGTGTTTTATGGGGGTATAGGGTCATAATTCCCTCGAAACTAAGAAAACAACTATTAGAGGAACTTCATTCTAGTCACTTGGGTGTAGTTAAGATGAAATCTACGGCGCGTTCATATTTCTGGTGGCCCGATTTGGATAAACAAATTGAACATATAGCAAAAACTTGTCGACCTTGTTTATTAACATCGGGCGATCCAATAAAAGCTCCTTTGATTCCTTGGTCAATACCAAACAAACCATGGCAACGAATTCATGTTGATTTTCTCGGACCAATTAAACAAAATAATTTTTTAATTTTAGTGGATTCTTATAGCAAATGGCCTGAAATTTTTAAGATGACCAGAACTACTTCTGAAGATACTATGGTTAAACTCAGAGAGGCTTTTTCGCGTTGGGGAATACCAGAGGTATTGGTTTCAGATAATGGTCCACAGTTGAAATCGGTTGAATTTGAGGACTTTTTGAAGAAGAATGGCATCAAACACAAAACAATTTCTCCTTATCATCCGGCAACTAACGGTGCTGCAGAAAATGCAGTTCGCACTTTCAAACATGGTTTGAAAGCAGCTTTACTCGATTCAAAAAACAATAGAACATGTATCGACACACTTTTGAGTCGATATTTGTTGAATTATCGTAATTCTATTCATTGCACTACAAATGAAACTCCTGCTAAGCTGATGATTGGTAGAAAGTTACGCACTGTTTTAGATATGGTTCAACCTAGTCATACCAATCAGGTAGTAGAGAATAAACAAATGAAACAATGTGAAAATTATTTAAGCAGAAATCGTCAAAAACTTGTAGTTGGCGATGAGGTTGTTGTAATGGATTACAGATCAAATAGAAAAGGTTGGATTGAAGCCAAAATTGTGAAGGTTTTAGGAGAGCAGAATTTTGTTTGTGAACTGAAGGATGGTACAATATGGAAAAGGCACATCAATCAAATAAAACAAATTCATAATGAACATAAAGAGAACGATTTTTCACCGAGTTCCAAGAACGAGTTGCAAAAGATGGCTTATATTCCTAGGAATTCATTTGCGGCCACTAGGGGAGAGGATGAAAACAAGGGTGATAGTCTGGTTGAAGGTAGTTCTGAGGAATTCCCTCCAGAGTCTGAAGATTGTGTAATTTCTCATGAGCAACCTCATATTTCATCTGAACTTCGATGAACCCCAGTGGTTTAATGATACATCCCGAAAAACTTTTCAAAGTTACTCTACAATCTTTGATCATATAATTCGAAAAATATTTTTGGAAACATTCCTTAGATATAACGGATACTCCTGCTCCACTGTCTAATAAAAATGACAGTTCAAACTCATTGACACATACATCAATATAAATCGGTTTGGTGTCATTGAAATTGATAGTGAACATTTCAGTTTCGCTATAGTCTATCTCGTCATGTTCAATTTCCAAACAATTCTGTCTATTTTTACAAACTTTGGATAAATGCCCTACTTTGCGACAAACATTACACGTATATGATGCGTATTTACATACTTGTTTACCTGTATGAAAATTTCCGCAACACTTACACTTCCATTTACCAGAAGAATGGTCCATATCACTCTTATGCTGAACAAAAGTGTCTGTGTGATTCTTTGGTGTGAAATAGTTTCTGCTATGATTCCTCAAAATACTGACATTTGTAGAGGTTTCCTTCGACGTAGATGCTTCTTTGGTGAGAGCCAATTCCAACAATTTACTCAAAGTAGTTTCAGGTCTTTCTTCGCACAATCTATCTCTGATACTTCCACTTCTCATTGAACAGATGAATTTATCTTTCAAGTATTGTCCCAAATGCATGGTGAATTCACAATTTGTTGCTAAATTATGGATTCTAGCATACCAATTATTGATAGACTCTCCTTCTTCTTGACGGGACTCGAAAAATTTTATTCTTTCCTTGTAGACAGATGTTGGAGGTGAAAAATGAGTTTTGAGTAGCGCGCATAACTGATCAAAAGATTTATCTTTGGGTAACTGTGGCATGCAGAGATCCCTCAAAACCCTATACGTATCAGGACCGATCAAACTTAATAGCGCTGACACTCTCTGCTTATTCGTTGCATCATCTTTAATACCATTGATGTCGTAAAACATTTCAAGCTGTTCTTGATACAGAATCCAAGTATCAATTTGGGGGTTGAATTCTCGCATCGTACCTATTGATGTGGCCATATTTGTAGATTCTGAAATTCTGGTTCCTTCTTGTACGGTTTTTTCTCGTCGCCAATTGTAAAGTACTCAAATTAAGACATTAATTAGAGTAGTTAGGAATATAATGAACCAGAATATGTAATTACAAAATCTGCATTTGACAACTGAAATGATTTCTCATATGACGGTTGCTAACAACAAAAACTATATGGAAAGAG
>JAVJAQ010004744.1:0-119752 GCA_032362365.1 Zygogramma bicolorata | reverse complement strand
GAAGTGGAACTGTCCTAGCCTATTTACTTAAGAGCTATCCTGTTTATCCTCAACGAACTGAGTTTTCTAGTTCAATATGAAGACGCGTGAGACTTGGAGACGCCTGCTTTCACGCAAGATTTTTTATTGGAATTTGTCGCGCGCTATCGCCTGTACGTGACTTCGTCTGAAGAACGAAAATCATTTCTCATTCGGAGTCCCAGAGCATTCATCAGCTGATGTGGTGACGTCATATATCTATCGCCTACAAAGCAAATATCGAATAATCTGTTGACAAATGAAGGTTGAAAACCTACAATACGTTTATTACCCAGCTGACCGCTTGTTGTCAGTGCGCGGCGGTGTTCATTGCCGGCTCATCATATCCACTACACACAATTGTAACAGGTGAGATAGCCTAGTCGGCTAACGCGTCTGCGTCATAACCAGCTGATTGAGGGTTCGAGACCCACTGGCGGCGGAGGCTTTTTTATACGGGTACTGACTCGTGGCGGGTATGTGGGTATGCGGCAGGTAAAGTAGAAATCTACCTTACCGGCGGATGGGTACCATTTAGCGAAGATGCGAACCATGTTAGAAATTTAGCCTGGGTGCGAACCAGGCAAAGGGGACAAAAATTACCAGCTTGGACCTTAGATTTCCTTATGGCAATTTACATGGGAAAACAGGCCTTTTTGGCCCCGTATTGTCATAGCTCTATCTACTACCATATTACTGAATATTGGTGACAATGTTGTGAAGCAAATCTTTCCAAGAAACCATATTCCTCTGATAACCTCTTTTACTGATTTGAACCTTGCGTTCACATGAATCAGGCTTGAGCCATTGGAGTTAATTCTGATCCGGTGACAATTATTTCTCTACCAGTATCATCTCTATCAATTTTTATTCATTTTGGTTTAGGATTACTCAGAATTTCCATAGGTTTCAATTTCAGTACCCATTCAATCGCCGGTACTGCGTATGTTCAAGATAAGTAAGTTCCGCCTTTCACATTCTACAGCTGATAGTACTGACACTGACATTCTATTGATTGCAAAGTATGACAAGAAGGGTAGCCAATCATACAAAAATGATCACGTCATCAAAACGCCAAGTGAAATATGGTCAATTATTGCCGGTTTTTCACTCCGCCGGGCCGTTAAGAAAGTGAGACCCGAATTGATTCATTCACTCAATTCATTATGAATGAGGGGTTACTTTCCAGACGACATTGCGTTCCATAACAGAGCCACACGAATCAAGATATATTACATTTGTTAATTGTCTCAAAGTTAGACCTGAAACTGGTGTAATACCAGAAAGTGTGATAATAATGAAATGTAAGAGGCATTTATAAAGCGCATTTTTATTATGAAATACGAGAGAACTCATAGTTCGTATCACAGGAGAATTCACTTGATATTCGAAATGAAAGTCTGTTTCTGGTCACAAAGGACGGCAATTCATTGATATATCAACTGGTTTACGTCCAGAAAAGTATTATGAAGAAGCGTAATTTCTCTTCCCCAAGTTAATGCAAGGATAAAAACGCCCCTTAAACATCAAATATTCATCGCGCACTCTCACAACACTGCAGAAAGTGTTTGCCAAATATTATTACTCTCTCCTCGTTCAAGTCCATATAATCTCAAACGCTTATCATAACCATTTAGGTCCCGCTGTCTTAAATATCTGCAGTTCTGGTGTTCACTTACTACTTACATTAGTATTGAACATACGTTTACTGTGATGATTTCGAAATTGATTTGTGTGTGTGTATTTATTTCTATACGGAACCAAAGGATCTCTCAAGGCTTTTTCAACAAGCGGTCCGATAGAACTCTCGAATGAATGTTTTTTATCTTGAATGACACCTAGGTATTTCACTTGGTTATTCGATATCGATATTTTAATTATTATAGGAGTTGAATTATGACGAATTGTTGCGTCTTGTGAATAATATTTTGGGGCATTCTTTCAAAAATCCTATTTATTCAACAATATTCGAATATCGATATCTTCCTGCATAAATATAGTCTAGTATCCCTTTAATCACTTTCGAGGTTCGAATATCAGCATATGAAAGTATTTTCGAAAAAGAAAAACATAATCTCTGAGGTACCTCCGAAACAATAGATGATATTATTGTTGAACTGATATCTATCACAAAGAATGGAGAAATTCAAAAAACATAACAAAATATCATGAAATTTGAGGAATATCATAATGAAGAGTGGATCTGAAAATGAATTAAAAAGTCACTTGAAACAGTAAGAACACCACCAACTTCGACTATTGTATTCGATGCATGCAAAAAAAGTCGGAATTCAGACCTCTTCCATTATGTGAGGAGTGATCAATATATGTGCATCTATGCCTATGACAGATCAAACGAGTGGGTCGGTAGAGATCAAAGAGTACCCCAACTAACAAGAGACGAAAAAGAGCATTTTTCGTGATAAAATATTTCAGAGCGCATGCGCGAAACAATTAGTATTTCTGTTAATGTCAATCTATACTTCCGGTCTTCAGAATGTATCGCAGAGTTGCCGATTCCTAATTTATTTCTGGCATTTACCGTGAATTGATTATACTACCAGGAATTATCTGAGCTAACATTCTTGAAATAAAAATTCTACTTATAATAGGTGCATGCCAAAATAATGTAGTCAACCTAGTCTCAGAAATTGCAGAGAAAGGTATACTAAAATTATGCATACAATCAACTTCTAATTTATCAAATAATTTCATATTGACCTGTTGGCAACTCTGTACATATATCCAAATAGTAAACATTGGATTATTGGTTTTCTTGTGAATTTTAATATTTGTATTTCATTTGGAGTCGATAGATTATCAGTAAACATTGTCTGGTGTACCTACTTGGATTGTATTGTGATCAGTGCATTGTATAATAATTTGTTTTATTACAATGAGTTCTCGCAAAGGTGGATTTTGTTGTATATACCGCGGCTGTAACTCGAGAACAGGCGAAGGTTTAAGCTTATTTTCAATACCTGCAGATCGTGTCAGGTGTGTAGAAAAATTGTTGGTATTTACTAAAATTTGAACTACCTATATTTTTGAAAATTTTCCAGAGCTGAAGTTTGGCTGAAAAACTGCAATAGGCTAGATCTCCTTGACAAAATTATCGAGGCTTTACATAAGAATTATAAATTGTGTGAGCTTCATTTCGAGGAAAAGCTCATTAATAAGAGTGGAATAAGAAAAACTCTGTTTCAGGAAGCATATCCTACTGAGTTTTTACATTTGAAACACAAAGCTCAGTTCGATTCAACAGAAGAACCATCCACGAAACTAGTACTACTTGAAGGTGAGTGTTTGTAGCTTCACCATCACGGAATTGGATATTTGTACGATCAAAAGAACTTACCTGAAGTTCGATCGTAATTATACGAGGTGTTCAGTTCGAAGATATCACTATATTTCACGTGTAGTCCGCTGCTGAGGACGCCTCTGCCACCTTATTTACAGCAAGCTGCAAGCCCCCTCCGCTCCCTACCGCTCTCGCTACCTGCCGCCGGTCCCTCACTTCTTCATTCTGTTTATAGTAGCACTATGTTGCGTAAATGTATTGGGTATAAATAATGGGAAGGGAGGGAGGTGATATCTTCGAACTGAACACCTCGTATAATTACGATCGAACTTCAGGTAAGTTCTTTTGATCGTACAATTATACTTCGGTGTTCAGTTCTCGATATCACTATATTTCACGTGTAGTTGTTCAAAGAAACATTTACGCAACTAGGTATTTCTCCATGCAATCATCAACTCAGAAGTCATACATTTCATTTTATTGAAAATATGTAAATTATTGCTGTATTCCATCGAATTTAACAACTGAACAATTATTTTTACAATTATTTTTTGAGAAGAAAATAAATAAATTCTGAAAATAGACAGTTCCCTTTTTTTTTATGCCATACCGAGGATGGATTTCGCAAAGTCTGATTTCTTCGAGAGTGGTCTGTTGTAGAAGCTGGCGAACACCGATGAACTCTCTGACCAGCCGGCTGTTCTGTAGATTTGTTCGATTGACACGCCCTGTCGATATGCTGCTGAAAAGGCGCAATGGCGCGTTGAGTGCGGTTGGAATTTTGATGTATCAATGCCAGCCATTTTCATGAAGTCCTTCACCCATCTGCTCAGAGTTTGCTTGTTTGCTGTTGAGTATGGTGCTTTTGTAATCAAAAACAACATATCCTGCTCCGGTTTTCTCACTTTTTGCGTGGAGGTGATGCTACACATAATTTTGGCGATTCTTGAAAAAAGGGTATTTGCAAACATGGTTGATTTTTGTTAAGAGCGGTTGTCTTAACTGGGTCAGAAATGAAAATTTGTATTTTTTCTGCATCTTCAGTGATGTTTGAGAGCCGAATCAGGGATATTGTTTGTAGCCTTTCTCCTGTGATAAGTGCCAACAAAGTGACAAGTTTCATCGATAGCGTTTTCTGATTTGATGAGTCTGGCATTTGGGCGATATAATCTAATGAAATTTGAGGATTCCTGGTTGAATCGTATTTTGGTTTAGGAGGCTTAAGTCGAAAAACTCCCTTCAAAAATCTTTTTAGGAGTGGGTCGTTTCCTAGGTTTTCCGGAAGTATGAGAGACAGTGCTGATCTGTGAGAGTTGAATGATCCATACTTATGTGATTTTTCCTTGAGTAAGTCATTCAGAAAGGCAATGACTTCTGTTGACTTGGCCTCGAATAGGGATTTATTGTTCCGTGTACAAAATTCCCACCACAGTTTATACGTGACATTGTACTGCTTCAGTGTTGTCTCGGCTATGGATGCCACCATGGTCTCGATTGAATCTTCCGGAACTCCTTTTCTCACGAAAGCCTGCCTGATAATTTGACCGCCACCAGGAAAAGCGATCTGTGCAACGGGTGTCGCATTCTGAAAGGGGAAGTCAATAGATTAGGAGATGGACCGAATTCAATGTATTCGGATACAGCGAGTTTTTTGAGGAGTGGGTACCAAACTTGTGTGGGCCAATAAGGAACTACTATTATTCCTTCCGCCCTATCTTCTATAATTTTTTCAAGGACCCTTAAAATTAATATAAAAGGAGGGAATGCATAAAAATATATTTTACTCCATGAATATGTAAAAGCGTCAACGCTATCTGAACCTGGATCCTTGACCCAAGAGAAATATTTAGTACATTTAGTATTAATGTTGATTGCAAAAAGATCCACCTCAGGATGGCCAAGATATGTAATTTTCTCGAAACAGCTGTTAGAAAGAGACCATTCTGTTTCTTCCTTAAGAACCCTAGACTCTCTGTCAGCTTGCCAATTGTCTTTTGATGTGATGTAGGATGCAAAAGTCCAGTTGTTATTCTTTTCGCACCACTGCCATATTACTTTGGACAACTCATATAGAGAGGGGTATTTTATACTACCAATTCTATTAACGTATGATATTGCAGTGGTGTTGTCGCATTTTATCAGTATATTTTCATTTTTGAGTTGTGATGAGAAGCACCTCAAGCCATGAAAAATTGCTTTGAGTTCCAAGTAATTTATGTGTTTGGTTTGATCAGAAGCTGACCAGAACCCATGTGTTTTATCCTCATCACAACAAGCTCCTCAACTGGTTTTGAGCCGATAATATATTTTGTCTCCACCAAGACAAGTCATCCGAAATATTTTTGGGAAGGGTAATGCGAGCGTTGTGATTTTGATTGTTATCATCGAGGGCTGAACATTTGACTCTTTCGAAATATTTCGTATAAAGCCACCCGTATTTCACTGCCGGGCAGGCGGATATAAGTATGCCAATGTATTTTGCCAAAACTCTGATTCTGCAACTGTTTTTATTCAAAAAATATTCTGTCCATTTCAGTATGTATTGTTTTTTCTCTAACGGCAGTTCTACAGTGAGATTTTCGCTATCATAAATGAAACCTAAAAATCGAATCCTTGTTGAAGGGTTGATTCGGCTTTTACTGAGGTTTATTATAAACCCTAGAGATTCTAGGAGGTTTATAGTGTGAGATGTATTCTGCTTACATTCTTCGTAAGAATCGGCTAGTATCAAAAAATCATCCAGGTAATTTACGGATAATATACCCTGCATTCTTAGCTGACAAATGATTGGCTTTATCAATTTTGTATAACAAAATGGTGCTGATGATAATCCAAACGGTAAACACGTGAATTCAAATCTCTCCGAGTTGTAAATAAATCGAAGATATTTTCTGGATTCTTTTTCTATTGGTATCAAGAAATAAGCATCCTTCAAGTCAATATGTGCTAAATATTGTGATTTTTGTATCATATGTGATACTGCTCTATGATCTTCCATCTTAAAGTGCGGCGAAATAACAAATCCATTTAGATGCTTTAGATTCAGTATGAATCGTTTTTTACCGTTTGGTTTATCAACAAGAAAAATGTTCGAGATGAATTCGTCGGGACAAGGAGTGCATCTGACGATTGCACCTATGCCTGCCAATTCTCCTATGATTTTACCCATAGCCAATTGTTCTTTTGGAGACAAGCATATATGTTTAGGTAGTGTTTTTTGTACAGGTTTTTTCCATAAAGGAATTTTATAGCCTTTTATCCACGACAGAATAATAGGGTTGGTTGTTATTTTTCTCCATTCGTTATGAAATGCAGAAAGTCTTCCAGCTGGCCTATTACTCACTTCTATCTGTGGTCCTTGTACCTCCTCTCTTCTCTCGAGGGCAAGCCCTTTTTCGACCTCACACCCCTCGGATAGTGAGTCGGGCGTCGTCTGTTTAACGGATTGCTCTCGAAAGATGAACTCCCAGGTTTTTTGTATTGCTGAGTGTTTCTTGGATAAAGGGGTCGACTCTGGCCTCCTCCCCCCCTCTCTTCAATGAAGTGCTATTCGTATGGTAGTATGTTGGACGCAACTCTTTACCCATTTTTTCAATCTGTTTAGCAACTTTAATTTTTTCATTCAGATCGGTTGCAAATAGATATTCTTCTGGTGGAACTTTCGTAGCCATTTCCATGACAGGTTTACTCATTAGGGGAGTAACAAGAGAACGTCTCACCTGAGAAATATTGTTGAAAAGACCACACAGTATGCGACTTGATTCTACCAAGTTTTTCAACAATTTTTGTTGTGTTGCAGTGGGAATGTTTTCTTCTTCATCAAAGATGGTACTTATTGCCACTCCCATGGCTAGAAGACCACTACCAAGCTGCTCTTGGTAATGAAAATGAGTATTATCTCTGGAGCAATGGGGAGTGTTCATAATGGCTTTCAGCTCAGGATTGACCGCGGGTGCAATTAATGCCTTACAGTTGATTGATGCTTTATATTTTTCGAGTAGTTGTTGTTTTTCATCTTTCTCTAAGCCATTAAATATTGTATGTGACCACCTATTATAAATTTCTTTATGCAAGCACGGGGCAGCTGTTTTGGGTTTTTGCGGATCATCCCCCAAGATTTGTAAAACTTCCTCTGGTAGATCGATATCATTATGAATAATTTCCAACATAGGCGATTTTTCATCTCCTTGTTCAAGGCCTTGAACATCGATGGACTCCAAATTACACGGAATTTGGCCGTCATTATCGTTTTGTTGGCCTGCCGAAGGTGAATCCGGATTATTCAAATCTCGGCCTTCACTGAATCTGGGCGAGTCCGATCCACGCGGTGATCGACCCTCGCGTCCTTCTGTCTCAGCAACTGAATGCCTTCGTTGCGGCGTATAGCCGCTGTTGTCATGGTCGAGCGAATCCGTATCCCTCCGATATCGGCCTTCACAGTGTTTTTCCCGAGATCTCGAGCGTGAGCTATCGGGATATGACGGGGATAAGTCCCTGTGTCTTTTATGGCGGTGCCTAGAAACCGATCTCGACCCTGAACTACGATTGGCTTGTTCTAGTCTTAGTAATCTCTCAAGTAATTCTCTTTTAGATATTTTCCTATCATGAGAAAGACTTCTACTTCTTTTGTTTTTCCCATCCTAAAATTTTAAATGCTGCAAAAGTATTTATTAGTTATTTACTTACGTAAACAGTGTGGTTAGCTTGCTGCACGACACGATAGCTTCGGCACCAAAACAACGAATGAAGAAGTGAGGGACCGGCGGCAGGTAGCGAGAGCGGCAGGGAGCGGAGGGGGCTTGCAGCTTGCTGTAAATAAGGTGGCAGAGGCGTCCTCAGCAGCGGACTACACGTGAAATATAGTGATATCGAGAACTGAACACCGAAGTATAATTGATATAATTTTTCAGTCATATTGATCCTCATCTTAATCAAATCATGATTGTACAGGCTTGCTCTTCATGACCTAGTAAAATTATTACTTTTCCAGTTTGTATTCCTCATTGTTTCTTAGTATATTGGATATATCTGATAATATTTGTATATTATATGAATTTTGTAGACAATACAACTTCATTTTTAAAGGAAATGGCATTGGCACAAAATGGACAATCAAATATGGAGACGTCAAGTCAACCCCCAAGTGATTACAGGTAAATACTACCTAGTTAGATATAGACATAAGATGTTCTTAACTTGTTGGTGGACAATGTCTGACTACATACATGTTATTAAGGAACACCGATTTGCTCACTTAAAAATGAATCATGACTATGTGAATCTGATATTCTTCAGGTAAACGCAATAGCGCTTCTATCACTTCCATTATAAATGACAAACAGAACGGCATATTGTGTATTGTCCTACTGGTGAAAACAATCAGGGACAGTTCCATAGTTCCGTCATTTAATAAGTGTAAATTCATCGTTACTGATAAGTAGACAGTAAATAAAAGCTTCCAATTGACAGCAATAAATATATACCTACTGAAATTAGTCCTTCAAATGTTTCGACATAAAGTATCAATTGATTGTATGAATTTTCTTCCCCTGAAGGAGAATATCAGTTTGGTGTTATGATAATTGATCTCTACAAAAAATTTGAACTGTTACACTAAAGGAAGACAGTTTCAATTGAGTACATTTTGATTTATATATGACTTATCTTTTTCAATATTTCAGATATACCAATAACAACATCGGAGATGTGTGATGCAACTAACTTAGTATGTGTTCCATCCACCAGTAATCCATGTATTCCACAGTTATCTTCAAGCATCTCGATACAAACTTCAGCCATGTTGAGTACAAGCTCACCAAGAAAAAATAAGTTGCGTAGGAAAATCAAATGTCTGAAGTTGGAAATTAATAAACATAAGGTGACATTGAAGAAGCAATCCGAAATAGAAAACTATATCTAAATTTAACAAAATGTGTGATAAGTTTTTAAACAAGACATTAGCACAAATAGTTAAAACACAAGCAGTACTCAAAAATAAAAAAAAAAAGTAGAAGGTATTCCAATGAAATATAAGCAGTTTGCTCTGTCATTGAATTTTTTAGGGCCCAGAGCTTATGCTTTCATGGAGAAAATTCTATATTTGCCATCAAAACGAAGTCTTCAGAAAATGACAGAACATTTATCATGTAAACCAGGACTGAACAATGACCAACTATATGAAGCGCTTCAAATTAAGGTGAAAACTGTGCTTGATGAGGACAAACATTGTAGCATATGCATTGATGAGATGTCTCTTAAGAGTAACTTGTATTTTGATACAGGAATAGATGAGATTGTTGGTTTATGTGATACAGGAAATGGGGAAAAGGATGTATTAGTAGCACAAAATGCTCTTGTAATCATGGCTAGAAGATTATATTCAAATTGGAAGCAGCCATTAGCTTATTTCTTTGTACATACCAGTTTTGATGCAGAAAAACTTATACTTGTCATGAAGGAATGCATTACAAAACTGTTTGAAACAGGTTTATATGTACAGTGTATTATATCTGATATGGGATCAAATTTTGTTAAATTAAGTAGATTACTTGGAGTCACATCTGCTAAACCTGAATTTTATGTGGTAAAAAAAATGTTTTTATATTTGACCCATGTCATTTGATAAAAGCCACAAGAAATGCTCTAATTAATAATGTTTTCTGTTTTGATGGCTACAAAAAAACATCTTGGTCTTTTGTAGAGATTTTTTACCATGAGGACAATAAACAATTTTACAAATGTGCCCCAAAACTAACATATTCACATATATACCCAACTAGCTTTGAGAAAATGCGTGTGAAATTTGCAACCCAGGTTGAGCAGTACAGTTGCGAGTTCTATGAGTACCTATATCGCTTTGGGAATTCTTCCGTCAGAAGCTGCAGGTATTAAAGAAGTTATTCAAAAGTTTAATAATCTTTTTGATGTGTTGAATTCCACGGATCTTAAAAATTCAAATCATTTCAAAGTCGTTTATGAGGGTACAGATGTTCAATTAAATTTCTTAAATTCAATGATAGCTTTTATAAAGAATTTAAAAATTATTGATAAAACAGGAAAAGATGTTACATCTAGATTTACATCAATGAAATGTTGGATTGTAACAATAAATGGGCTGAAAACAATCTGGGATAATTTATCATCAAAAAATTTTAAATATTTAAAAACAAGACGTTTGAATCAAGACTGCGTTGAAAGTTATTTTGGTAGTATAAGACAACAAGGAGGAAATTCAGTGAACCCCACTCCCATTCAATTTCAGAGAGCCTTCAAAAAGCTTTTTGCACAAAATTTTTTACATTCTTCTGCTATGAACTGCAATGATGATTTTGCTAGACAGTTGATGAATTTGAAACCTAACAAAGTTATTTGCACTAATCAGCAACTATTTACTAATCCCATCAAAGCAATTTCACTTCCGCACTGTGACTATAAAAAAGAAAGTCTTATCACTCAAAATGCTTTTCGTTATGTATGTGGGTTTTTAATTAGGAAAGCTCTTAGCTTACATAAATGTAACATATGCACAGATTTCTCTAAAAAAGTTGACGAACTAGATTTTAGCCTTCTTTTGGTACATTTCAAAGCATACAATACAGAACAATTTGTATTTGGGGGACTGAGAACTCCAAGTGAGGATTTTGTTCAATACATTTACAAATTGGAAACAATGTTTTGTTCAACATTTGACAAAAAATTTACCAATCCTCTAGTTTCAAATTCATATTTGAATGAAATGAAATTTGTCCCCTTTTCACACCCTTGCGAGTCTTTTCCACAGTTGTATGTATTGAAACTATTTATCAGATTGAGATTATTTTATACTCTCAAATATTTCAATAGAGATTTGAAGGCCACTTATAATAAGAGGAAAAAGAGCAGGAAGCTGACTATATTATCACATGTTTAAATTATCCTGGAATGTGTTCCTACATTTGTATTATACTGTTCACACATTTACTAAGAGTACATTAACTAGTATCGAGTAATGAAATGAGTTTCATTTGATTTAATCAATGGCATGAAGGTATGTCATGTATTTAGTATATAGTATATTTATATGACTATGTTACATAATATAATATGTTTGTAGCAAGTCATGCTTGGCACACGTCTAACATGTGAATGTTAAAATTAACAAGTAATGAAGTACGAAAGCACCTGTAGAATTTGATAGCTATTAATGATGGACTAAAGAATTTTTTTTGACAACCTTTGAGAAAGGGATTCTGATTTGTCACTCAGTTTGGAAGGGAGAATATACTGTATAATTTTTGATATGTGGTAGTAGTTTACCCTGTACATTTTATTAACTGTTTTATCAATTAAGTTCCTCTATATATCATGTATTTCATTGAATATATTCTTACATACGTATACAGTGCATCCCAAAAGTCCCCTCCGCCCCTCTTATCTTTGGAACGGTTATACATAAACAAGTGAAATGTGGAAACGGAATATTAAAGGTTGTAAAAGGTTTCGATACCTTTCAAAAGAGGTGTCGCTTGCCGTAGGGTTCCATTTAAAATTATTGATCACAATGGCCTTGTGACGTCATCTTTGCCGATTTCGTCAACTATCATTACTAGTAGGAAAGTTCACAACCCTTAATATCCAAATTTCACTTGTTTATGTATAACCGTTCCAAAGATAAGAGGGGGGGAGGGATCTTTTGGGAAGCACTGTATAACTAGTGTCGTCTTGCCATTGGATTTCTATTTGTTGGACGGCCTTGTTACAAATAAATGAATAAACAAATTATGCAAGAAATATTATGTTGTTTATCTTCAAACATTGAACGAATTTACAGGTTTTTAACTTGGAATAAACTTCAAACTGCACAATTCGGATTAATTACAATTATTGTGGTAAATATAAGAAGATTGTTTATAGTTTACCTATATTGTGTTCAATATAAATATAATATTTCTAGTTCTTCATTATTTATCGGGTGTAGAAAAAATAAGCGTATGCAACTCTCATGTAATGGTTATAAATACACTCGCATAAACTATACAAAACGAGCCGAAGGCTAGTATCGTATTCTGGTTAATTTTCGTATAATAGTAACCATCATTGCATGTTCGTTGTATAATATGCTATCATTTTATAGTATTCCTTTGTTAAACAATCTCACAAGTGCGCCCAGAAGGCAGAGCCTTCTGCGGGTGAGGGTTGGTCAATTATCTTAGTTGCCGAAGCGCTCTGGGGCGTCTTACTCCCTTTAACGGTAGCGCATTTGCTATTTCAACTTTAATTCGAATTCATATTTGTCATTCGATATTTTTGTTTACAAACTAAATGTAGCGATTTCAACCAGATTCATAGCATTTCTGGTGTGGTTTCAGGAAAACTGATCAAAACAGTAAATTCATAACTTCAAGAGAATTATTATGTCTGAATCCATTTACTTCGTGTTATAATTCAGAGAAATGAATCCTATAAATAAAAACATAAAATTTTTGTATCGAAGTGAAAGTTACCTGATTAAATATTAGTGAATTTGAATTAAAATAACACAATTCACTAGTGAAAGTCCGTCAAAAATATATTATCAGAACGAAAACGGATATGTTAATCAACAATGTTATTTTCTTAGTGTAGTGCGGTTTTGTACAAATCTGAATCACTACTTGTGCTATTTTTCTCAGTGTATCAACTAGTATATCTGTCAATGCTGTGACGTATTTCCGCTCAATATCTTGTACAACCAACATCAAAGGTTCCGACAAAGCATTCGTCTCTTGTTAGTTGGGGTACTCTTTGGTAGAGATACGCTACGATTTTTCATGTTCTACATCTGATAATGGTTGTATTATACATGCGTATCACATTAAGTGGCGCTTTTCATTAAACAAAGTTTTGTACATATGAAAGTACTCCACTCCATATCAGAGATCTTTCAATTTTTATCACAAAGACATGTAGTATTTTTCGAATGCTTTTAGATCCCGCTCCAGTATATGCTTTCAACAAACCTATTTTCTACGTTATCTTGAACGTGTGGCCCTCTATTTCCTCTTCTCAAGAGATGATAGTTCGTTGTTTCAGAAGAAATAACCCAAGCATGAATGTATCTCTGAAGGTAGGTTTTTCTTGAAGCGACTTCTACGGTTATCGCAGACCGATAGTAGCGCGACCATAATCGCTAGGGTTAATCGCCAGCCGCTTGCAGCGAATATTTTGTCGCCAGAACCTAAAAATAGCACGTGGCTGAAATTCATATTCATTCGTCAGCAGGCTATTAAAGACAAAGTGAGCCTCACGATGAGTGTATAACAAAAACATTGCTGTTGAAATACCTTTTGCTGAAAGAAATTGACAATGAAGACATGTTGGAAATGTTAAATTCATCAAGACTTTCTGAATACCCCGAAACCTTAGTTTGATTTTGTGTCGAGTATATTTATTCATAATGCATTAGAAAGTTGTTTACGAATTGCAATTTTCACCCAGCACCTTTCAATAATCGTTCGCAAATGTCGATTATATCTACTTTAGAACTATATGACTGCGATAAATGCCAGCGGCTATAGCGATAGTCGCCTGAAAGAAACGAAACAATAAGAAACATACTGAGAGGTGCTTCGCGATAATCGTTGAGCTACTATCGATGTGCGATCATCGCAAGAGTCGCTCCAGGCGAAATGTATCTTTCAATGAGCAAAGATTTTCAGAACCTCGAGAGGCACCATAAAAACCATGAGGACGAGAAGGCAAACAAACCACTAGCGACAGAGAAAGTTGGGAAATAAAAAACAGAGGTGGAAAGAAAACAGGAATGAGTCGCAGAAACTCGGTGATTGATACTGATGGATGATTCACCTTCTCGGCTTCACAACTCCAGGTGAACTTAATATTCAAACCGAACTTGAATGAGTCTAAGCGAATACGTAGAAATCTTTCGATCGTAAATAATTTGGAAGTACCATTAACGTGAGGGAATTGTTGACATTTGAAATTCCTTATTCCAACCTGAATAATACTTTCACATATTTCAAGCACTGTGGAAATAAACTTGCGGTTTATAAATACCAGAATATTATTCGATGAATCTCAATGTTGGAATACTGGAGACATCGTTGAACACGATAACGGTCGATAGTAATAAGGACTAAGGTAACTTGTTCACGGTTTACACCATTTCGAGACCCTGGGCGTCAGACCTTTGCGAAGTCCTTGTTCTTTATGAAAGTATGTGGATCAAATTAGGTGTTTCCAAAAATTAATGAGAAATTAAATTCGTAAATTAAAAATTCTAGATCACTGAAAAATTGAATAAGAAATTTCATAAACAATCACAAGCATGAAGACCTGATTTAAATTTCCTACCGGTATTACACAGACTTTAGTCTTGTTTCAAACATAACACCTGACTGAGCACAGAACATTGCAATTTCAGTTACCGTCTGAAATTCCGAAAAAAAAAAAATGTTGCAGTGCTATCATGGCAATTGTCTGGGAGAAATGTTGTTAATTTTTTATGAGAAAACACCACAGCCATCTAGTCATCTGAAGGGCAGTTTCTATAATGTTCTCGGAGATACCAGTTGGAATATTGTGACAAACTTTTTCTCAAAACATTGTTATTCATAAAATATTTTTTCTGTTGAAACGATTCTCCAGCAATATTGTCAGATATTGAAAATAAAATATTGCGGTATAGTTCCTCAAGAGATATTGATGTTAGTTATTCCTTACTTTTGAGATATTTTTTACCAAAGATTTGATGATGTTGTAATATGCTTCATTTGTAACTATTCACGAGAACCATTGCTCCAAATTGTTTATATCTTCAATCTGAAACATTTTCATTTCCATTTTCGTACCCAGTATCGTCAGATTTCGCATTTTGAACTGGCCGAAACTTGATAAAAATCCCTATTAAGAATTCATGTACGATTCTCACACTGACAAAGGATTTACAAAACCGCGACTGACTTCCTTCCATTTTCATTCATTGCCTTCACGTAACAAATATTTGAAAAAATCCAGAAGTTCGATTTCATTTCAACGTAATTCTGAATATAATGGAAATATATACAATGAGAACTCCATCAGACTGAAAACTTCTCTTATAGGACAGTTCATCTCACCGTGGTTGGCAATGTTTCCTGCTGGGAGATTCTGGTTCAAACTTCTATGGACTTCATTGAAAATAATCAAAAAATAAATGAGCCTATATCAAAAACACTAGAATATGAATATTGACATGATCAACAAAATGAATGTAAATAAGCAAAAATTCAACATTCAAGCAAGAAAATGGATTTTTGCCACCAACCAGCTGAAGTCTTCCTACGAACGTCAACACACAGAAGCTGAAATTTTTGCCAGCTAAGGATTTAGGAGGTCTTATTTCCCAGCGTATGATTTCTAGTTGGATAGATAATGAGGAATAACAAATATTCAATCAGAGTATATTTTCACATCATAAATCCGTTCATTGATATTCAATATACAGAAAATCAATCCCCATTCGTCCGAACTTATTGGTACACATATCATGGATGCCTCGAAACTCAAAACTTTGATAACGACTGAATTGAATCTTATGTTTTGAAAATGTTCTGCTCAAAATGTTCTCTTCATTTCAATAAGAACTGATATGATATTCAGTTCACTTTTTCATATTACTTATTCCCGAATGTCCCCTCCATGTTTTTTTCTCGAGTATGTACATACTGTTGTATCAATGATAGAACTCTACCTTCCAAGAAATTAATGTGTATCTCATCGGAAATGCATGTAACGATTATAAAATCATCACACTGGGATTAACATCAGTTCAGGGGAAAATCCAAGTAAATTGTCTGCATATCTATTCGTATAGGAATTCGAAATCTCTGGAAACCACAGAACTAACATATAAACCAAATTCGGCTTACCGAAAGATAGTATCCCACCAATACGTCCAGTTTTCGCTGAAACGACTCAGTGTAAATCATCGCACCTAAAAATTTGACAATCATCACCTGAGGACGATTGCGGTTACTATCAAACGAAACGTTATCAGTACACTGAATTCGACAAATAATGTCAACATTAATTCTCATTTTGATTTTTTATTTGTGCGATTCCACTGTTTTGTATTCTCATTTCCATATTTTCTGCTCATTTAAATTTCTTCTGATCATTTCAATATTCTTGTTAGGATTTGAGTTCGATCAATTTAAATTTATTCGATTTGTCTTTTCCAATATTCGAATAGCTAATTCAATATCATGACAGCTGAAAATAATTCCCAATGTACTTATATTTGAAACTAACGTTACTGCAGTTTTTTCGCATACGTACTATCAAACGAATACTATAGACCCGATTTACATGATTCAATTTTTTGCTGCAATTTCTCGTGACGGTAAATGGCCATAGGAAATGTCATAAATCTGTAAGTTCTTATTGCAAATTTTGAAAAATAGCACTGAATGTCGTCTAGATAAACGCCTACATCATCACAAGTAATATGTAATTTCATTTATCTTCAATTCCTCTGATTGTAATGAATTTACCTTAGTACTTGCCTCGAATCCGTCAGTTCTAGAAAATAATTGGAATATTCAAAATTACCATTCGTCATCATGGTACCACCACATAGCAGTAGCTTGCACCAACAATTTACCGCAGAAATAACTGAGTCGCTGCAACTTATCGCAACGAAAAAAACATGCATCTCGAAAATCTTGCTTGATACATGCACTTTTCTCGAGATTCAGCAAAAAATTGCATCGTAAATTACAAATACAAGTGGTACGAAAATATAAGAAGTGTTCTTTCTAAATGGGCTTATTACGATCGTACATAGGTGAAGTAACTTATATCGGGTGACACATGACCATGATACACCCGACTTACCTCCGTTAGTTTCAAGGAATATTTCCCTCATATATAAAATGTCCCATAAGAGCAATGCAATTATCGAAAACTTACAGCGGTAATAATTGTATTGTATCGAAAACTTACAGCGGTAATTGCATTGTATCAAGTCACCATAACAACACATTTGAAACCGTATCGCTAGACGTCAGTAAACAACACAAATAAATGTCAGATAGACTTCGAAAATAGAAAAACATTTCTCGTTTAGGTGAGTACTCCATACAATCTATAGAGGACAGTATAAATGAACAAAAAATAACATTTCCTTGAGAATCTCTTTATTCGTGAAATATTCCAATGAATTACATTCGTGCATAAAACTGACCAGATAATTTTGCATTCAAGCGTGATATCTTATACAAATTGCATTGGGTTATTTTCATATTTTGTAAAAGAGCCCTCGGACTCGGGCACTTTCGCCAAAATATGAAAATAAACTTGCAATTTTTAGATATCACGCTTTCTTGCATTGATGCACAATCAATCAGCAAAAGAAGAGAGCCCTATCGAAGATAAATGATACATGAGCCTGATGTATTAATATGAATCAGCTCAAGAACCAGGAGTTGTTCGATGAGTTGAATGCGATAATAAACAGAAACTCAATTGAAATAAAGATGAAGATGAAAGTTATCAACTAAACTATATAGAAAAATTTTCAGGACCTAGAAGAAAAATATTCCAAGATTGGGGAAAAATCACATTCATTGAGCGAGTAAATAGAAAAAACAATATTATCATATTTGGGATAGAAACGGATCGGGATAATCTTTAGAACGCTACCTTAGGAAAACTGAATGACATCTTTGAATGGAACCTGGTAGAGCGAGATATAAACAACATCCGTCTCATTGGAAGAAGAAACACCATAATCGTAGAGTTCATCTCAAATCTTCAAAAACAAAAAATATTCAAGCAGCTATATAAACTGAAAGGCGCTGGCATCTCTATCAAGAATGACCTAAGACCTGGAGACCGCGAGCTTAATACAGGTTTAGTTCACCACCTGAGGGAAGACAGAGCCAACAATCAAAAAGCGCGTATAAAAAATTTCAAACTCTTCGAGGGCCATACAGCCTAGAACAGTTGGAAAACCCTACTGAAGGTGATCTCCACCTACACCACCAGCAAGACCCCAATGCCAAGAAGAATACGAAGAACTTCGCAGAAACAAAACATATCTGATGATGAAATTTGTATTGTCGATCATTAATTATTCCTGATTTCTCTACATATTTCATAAGCTTCATATTGATTGCTTTTTCCATGACGTTGGAAATGCAATGCAATTAGTCTATAATTAGATTTTGAAAAAGCTGACTTAGTCAATGGAACCTTCAGCATTTTGGGAAAAAGCTTCGCAAAAGATCTGTTGAAAGTGGTTGAAAAGATATCAAGGAGAAGACTACAACCAACTCAATTTTCATCAGTCCTGTATCACAGACCGAAGTTCACGAAACCATACATCAATTAAAAAATAGAAAATCCCCTGGTATCGATAATATTAAGGCAGAGACACCCAGATATATTGCATGTTACATTGTCAGTTCACTCACCTACATAATCAACAAATGGGTAGACTCTGGAAAATTTCCTGAAGAATTCAAAATTTCAGTGGTGAGATAAATTTTTCAAAAAGCGATACTGCAGATGCAACGAACTATAGACCAACCATAGCCTTTTCATTTATCACCAACTTCAGTAAAATATTTCAAAATATTCTTCAAAAATAAACTCTCTAATCATATGAATAGGTACTGCTATCTGATATGCAATTTTGTTTCAAGGAAGGAAAATCAACCAAAGATGCTATACTAGAACTCACAAAATATATGTATGGAGCCTTGGATGAGGATGAACCATGTTTTTCTGTGTTCGTAGACCTCGCGAAGTCATGAAATATTGTTATCAACTCGAGAATATTGGTATAAGAGTTAATTGCCTCAGATTATTTCAAAGTCACCCTGAAAAACGCCAACAGTGCGTTAAAATAAATTAAACTTTTAGCGAGTTTAGAACAATAGAGTGTTGGGTGCCTCAAAGTACAGTGTTAGGCTCAATACTCTTCTCAATTTATATGAATGATTTATTTTCAATTGATTTTCAAGGAAAAATAATCACCTTTGCCGACCTCATGCAATTATACTATGAAAGAAGTACTACTAGACAATATTAAAACAAGAATACTCCACCAAACTCAGCCATACACATATAATACACGACGCAACGTCACGTCTAATATCAATGTCCCCAAACACACATAGGACAAAAAGTTATCATTATTTAGGTCCGAAACTATTCAATACCCCACCTGATAATAAATATAGAAACCTTTGAATAACTTGATAGTTGAGAACCAACATGGATTCACTAAGGGTGAATCTTCCAATTCCAAATTATTACTTTTTTCTCAGTTCGTAATGAAAGTCTGGAAAAATTAACGTCAAGTGGACGTAATATATACGGACTTTCCCAAGGCTATCGACACAGTTAACCATCAAATTATCTATAAGAAACTCGAAGGCGTTGGTTTCTATGGAAATTTTTTGAAATGTTTCTCCAGTTATGTTTCAGATAGAAGACATTTTATCAAAATTAAAGGCTTCACATCTCGAGAAATTATTCAGGAGTTCCCCAAGGAAGTCATTTGGAATCTATCGTTTTCAACATATTTGTTAACGATACAAAGGAAAAAATCAAATATTCAGAGAGGTATTAATGTTTGCAGATGACTTGAAACTTTTTGAAGTTATCCAATCACGACAGAAATGCATAGATATACAATCTGACTTGACAATGTTAGCTGATTGGTGTTCTCTGAATCGTATGTATGTTATTGTTGACAAATGCAAGACAATGACTTTTTATCGCTCGGTTGTTAAGTATGAATTTGTGTCCATCCTCATTATAAACATATAACGAATAGAGCATTCAAGACGCTAGGTTTTCTTTGCAGAACTACGAGGGTTTTCACAAACGTAAGTTCTATCAAGATTCTTTATTATTTATTGGTGCGGTCAATTATGGAATATTGTAGCTGTGTTTGGTCACCAACATACGAAGTTCATAGTCATAGGATAGAAAGAGTTCAAAATAAATCTTTATGATATATTTCAATAAAACTGAATATGCCACTAAATAACCATTCCCAATTCGAAATTCGCACTCAAGCCGATCTCCAAATGCTTAGTACTCGTAGAACACAAGCAGATATAATTTTCCTTCATAAAATACTTAATCCAAAAATCAATTGTCCAGAAATTCTTTCGCAAATAAATCTTCTTGTTCCTCCCGACATACTTGTAACAAGCGAACATTCGCTATTGAATTCCATAGATGCAATTATGGGAAGCATTCTCCTTTGTCCAGAATTTTTTCGAATATGAATGTTTTCGATTTGGACTACTTTCATTTGTCAAATGTAAATTTCAAAAATAAAATAAAGGCACGTTCATTTTTGCTTGTAGATATCAAGCACATTATTTGTATTCAAGTTCGATAAGTACTTCTTTTGCTTCTAGTTTAAGTAAACATGTGTTAACTGTGAAGACTTTTGTATATTCTTGTATATCAATTGGGGTTACCCCAATTGAATTCTCTTTCCGATGAATGAATGAAAATGGTTCATGAAACAAGCCCATTTTTATAATATAATAAGTTTTGAGAGGTTACAACAGATTTGATATAGGTTATGCCAATCTTCATTGGGATATGTTAATGAAATTTTGAATTGGTCTGGTTTTAATGAGTCAGGTAATTCTTACATGAAAGCGAAAAGTGGGAATCCGCAAGAAACCAACAAGAGATGAAAGACATTCCAATTAGTTTCGAATGCCGTGGGCAAAAATGAAAATTGAATGCATTCAATAAATGGTTCGAATCCTATTGGAACTTTCTCTCTGATTTATATTTCGAGAATTCCAATACCGATGATGGATAGAGATTTGGAAAGCGAATTGCAAAGACAGCAAGATATGACTCCTGTTATTGAACTTTCCTCGGAAATGCTTATATAGGATTGTAAGGGGAAACGGAAGCTGTCTTCGAGCGCTATCGCAGTTGTACAAGGAGTTATCGAAACTTTTCAAAAAATTGGTGATGATTCAGCAAAAGTTTGAACAGTCGTAAATTCTTATCATCGTGATTGGCGGGACAACTTTCAATTTTATATATAAAAGCTATAGATTCCTAGAAAAAGGTACATAACAACATACAATTCTCTTATTTCCAATGTTGTATAGGATTAACTCATGATATGATAATGTACCATTCGTCATCTATTTCGTTCAACAATATACAAATAAGGTTTTCCATTCTATATATGCTTTTTGTAGAAACTTTGTATCCTCGACACTGACTCGGTAAAGTTGACGTTAAGGATATTCTTTGTAAAAAAAGATATCGGTCATTTTGCATAATTAGTAAGAAGTGAAGAAATGTCCTTCAAAAGCACCAGTGGTTTACAAAATGGAATTTTATGATGTTTCACTCAAACTGTTACTGATTTTGAAAAAGTATTGCTATTAATGTTTTTGAACTTTTACAAATTTTCCTCAGAGTTGAGAAAGTTTATGATATGTCTTGAAATTTGATGTCTTTTATAAATATTCATTAATTAGAAACTTGGGCATTTTGTGGAGGAAAAAAAGCCAAAAAATAATTCTCAAATATTTATTACTTTCAACTTGATGAAAGTTGAAATAATATACTAAGACTAGAAGTGTTTCATTTCTTTCGGGCAAAAAAAAAGTGGTACTTCCGCCGATATTTCTATACTGGTAGTAGTGAATGTTATTCATGGTATTTTTATACCGAACGCCATCGACTTTCTTCCTTCACCATCTGAGCATTTGATGCGTCTAACAGCTTACAGCGTTTGAAGCCGCTTCGAAAAATTTTACACAAACACCAACAATTTTCCATGGTAAAATGTCAAATTTTTTGGAGCGGCTTTAAGCGCTATAAGCTGTTAGTCACAACCATTGTTATTAACTCTCTAGTTCATTCGTAGCAGGGTAGTCTGAATATAGAAAAATATAACAAATGGAACTCTAATTAGACAGTAATGGAGGGATCATTCAAAGATAACGCTAAAAGATGAATGAAAGGTTGACCATCTCTAACTTTTCAATTCATTTGCTTTCTATTTCACCGTCAGCAAATAGAGGAGTGTTGATTCAAGATCAGGAGTTCAAGTGCAATATTCGTGTACCGCTCTTTCATTCATGAAGACTGAACGAGGATAGAGTTACACTAAATATGTATTGATTTCAGCAAAATAAAAACTCTAAATTGCATTCCAACAATGGAAAATTATTTCAATGATCCAGAATCATAGGTTGAGGACAGATAAAGTTTTTTCATATTAGAATATTTATTTTGATTCAGAATTCATCTGTTCAATTGAGAATAGAATTTTGGGAGAATGTCTGATTGCTGCGATGAAAATGTTTCACCTTTTTGGTAGAGATATTTGGACAAAAGTACCAATAACTTTCATTGTAATAGGATCAAAAATCCAGTTATGATTTACTTTTTGTTGTATGAAACAAATTAACTTCACAACTTACCTATTCAAAGATTCCTCCGCAAAGTGATGTGAATTTGAAAATTATATTTTTTTTGCTAATGAAATAATCAATAAACTATACTTACCAATGTCTTGGTGAATTTGTATAATAGTTGATTATATTGTTTCTGCACATCTGCTGATCATTAAATAGTTCAGGTGCATCTCTTCATTCATATCTCACGCTATATCATGTAAAACAGATGTTGCAATAATAACGGATAGAGATGTTCCTAATTTCAGTCGACTGCCATATGCTTAGACAGCAAATTTCCATATCCAAATACCAAACACTCTCTTCATGGAATTTCTTGTCCTGATGTAAGATTCATCATGACGTTGTTCTCCTTCTTGTGCAGGATTAGTCAAGAGGATGAGAAGATAGTTTCTGTGACCATGTCCACTATCACCTGAGGAGTTTTTCTCATTTCACACAAAATTATTGAATCTAGTTATGTATTCTCCTTCGAAATCTCAGCTATCCACCCTACAGAACACAATCGATTCTTGATATTCAAGCCTCCGTTTTAGGCTGCTGTTCACCAAAATGGTTTGGTCATCTGCTAGAACAAGTATTGTCCTGGGACGCTTCTGTTTGGCCTTCCAGATCACACGTAAGGAGGTTTTTTCTCAGAAGAAAAAAAACTGCAACTGAAACCTAATTCTTCAGCTGATGAAAGTCTAAACTGCAAAGTTTTGGATGCAGTGAGTATTTATCACCTGAACATTAGAAAATTATCAAATAAACTGAATGAACTGTCACTTTTTTTGGACAAGAGTGAATCCAATTCTAGCGTTATTTGCCTGTCTGAACACTGGATGGATAAAGATTGTTTGCCATTATGTAATGTTCCCGGATATAGCTTGGCTGCTTCCTTTAGTAGATTCAATTATGTACATGGCGGTGTGGCAATGTATACTCGTAACAATATTGATTGTAAGCCTTTGAAACTTGATCACTTTCGTGTAGAACGTGAAATTGGGGTATGCGGCATTGAACTCACTGCTTCAAAGATCGCAATACTCACAGTCTATAGGTCAGCTTGTATTAGTGATTGCTCTCTCTTCATGAGTAAGTTGGAAGATCTTTTATTGTCTATCTCAGAAAAATACAGTCAAATTTTATTATTGGGAGACTACAATATTCATTTTTTGTGACCGTCACAAACTCTCACAGATTTTATTTGCCTCACTAACTCCTTTGGTCTTGAAGCCACCATTTCGGAATTCACTTGAGTTGAGAATGGCTGCAGAAGTTGTATAGATAATATACTCACAAACTTGATCCAAAAGTCATATGAGACTGGTGTCATTGATCCCTGCCTCTCTGACCATCTTGCTCAAAACATCATAATAAATAACATGAAACAGGAGAAAGTTGCTCCGATTTCTAGAAGAATAGTAACTTCTCGAGGTATTCTTGAAATGCAATCATCGCTACAACAAGTGAATTGGAGCGATTTCAAGGACAAAACAACTTTTACTGGTATGGTAGATATTTTGCTGAGTCTTTTTCATTGTATTGTTGAAAAACATTTTCCTCTGAAACGAAAATCTGCTCCGCTAAATGCTAGGCCTGTGAGTTGGTTCAATGACGATCTCAGGAAACTGAGAAATACGGTACACGCAATAAAAACTATATATGACGTAACTAATGACCCCATTGATGAACATGCATTCAAAATCATGAATACTCAATATAAACAGTCGATTCTTAAATCTAAGAAGTTACCTTATGACAGATTTATTGGTGAATCTAATAACCAAATAAAAGATAGCTGGAAGATTATAAATTTCGAAAAAAACAAATTTCAATCTAGTAGGAAGTGTAATAATATTATAACACCTCAAGATTTTAACTTTTTCTTCACCACTGTTGCTGAAGCAATCATTGAGGAATTGCCATCTAATGCTGATGACAATGAGTCTTCTTTCAAATCAGTGGATACTAGTCTCAGGCCTTCTTCATCAGGTTCTTTTTTTTACCTGTTTCCTTCTCAGAAGTCTCAAAAGCCATTCGTGACCTGAAGAACTCTAATTGTTTCGACATTTATAACCTCAACAGTAAAATCATCAAAGCGGCTTCTACTTTTCTAATACAACCTCTTACTTGCATTTTCAATGCTTGCATAGTTGAGGGCTCTTTCCCGGATAAATTAAAAATAACTAAAGTGATCCCCATCTTCAAGAAGGGTGACTCAAGTCTTCCAGAAAATTTTAGGCCCACTTCTATTGTTCCCATTTTTGGCAAAATATTCGAAATTATACTGAAAAGAAGATTATACTCGTATTTACGAAGTTTACAATCTCCTAAACAGGAATCAATACTGATTCAGAAAGTCATGCTCCACTATCCAAGCAGTAGTCAACGTGGTGAATGGTATTGTGGAAGATTTTGAAAATGGCCAGATTAGTGCAGTAACACTTTGTGACTTGAGTAAGGCTTTTCATTGTATTTCTCATAATATATTATTGAACAAACTACATGACTACGGAATCAGAGGGGTTGCACTGTCACTTCTCTCCTCGCATATGGAAAATAGAAAACAATATGTTTCTATTAGTGAAAATCAAATGTCAGATCTCTTGCCTCTCAGAAACGGGGTTCCCAAGGCTCTGTATTGGGACGACTTCTGTTTATTGTTTACATCAATGGCCTTTTTTCTCATATTCTCCCTCATAAATGTGTGATATATGCCGATGACACAACGATATTATGCTCGGACAAAAGCTATGAAAACTTGCGTTCTAGTATGGAACTTGTTGTGAATCAAGCAGAAGCATGGTTCAATGCTCACTCATTGAAATTGAACAAAGAAAAAACGTAGTCAATAATTTTTTCATCGAATAACAAAGTTAGTGAAGGGAAAACAGTCAATTTATCAGGAATCACACTGGATGATGCGCTCAATTGGTCTTATCACATCGATGAATTGGGAAAGAAACTTTCGAAACATATTTTTTTACTCAGACAATTGAGGAAAGTTGTTAGCTTGGACACGCTACTGTCGGCATATTATGCATTCTTTTATTCACACCTCAACTATGGAACATTGCTCTGGGAAAATTCCCAGAATGCACTTAAAATTTTAATTCTTCAAAAGCGAGCCATCAGAATATTTCGGGAGCTGGCTTCAGAGACTCTTGTCGACCAATTTTCATTAACCTTGGCATTATGACAGTTACTTCTTTATACATTTTTGAATCTCTGATGGAAATACATAAAAATAAGCATGTACAACTAATTCTCAGTTTCACGAACACAACACACGAGGAGCTGATCTCATAAGAACACCTAGATTCAGATTATGTAAATCTGCAAATAATTCACTCAATATTAATTTATATAACAAATCACCATCTTCATTCAAATACTTACCGACTGCTACCTTTATAATCCGTACCAAAATGGCACTAACAACCAACTGTTTTTATAGTATTGACGAGTATCTTACCGCGCCGAATCTTATGTTTGACTCGTGATTGTCATCTTGATATGAAATTTTTTATTTATATTGATATCCTTGTTTTCTGTGTGACTTGTATGAATTTTTTATGTGAAATATGATTTTATAGATATTTACTTATTTGTATATTGCAAATATTTTATGTTCCTCTGACCTGCTACAAATGTATATTTTTTTACATAACGTGGTTGAATAAATCTATCTATCTATTATTATGTCAGGAGAAGATAGGTGTTTTATATGTTTCTAATCTTGATGAAGAATCATATGAGCATGGAGATATTGTTTAATCCTGCCGTGTGAGGAGAAATGAATAGTTGGGAAATTGATATATTGTGGAGGCATGATATAACAAAGATGCCAGATTGAAACAAATGCCATCAGTCGATTGAGATCTATCGATATGAAGATGACTGAATATTTCGCTGACGAATACAGAAAAAAATTAAAGAGTATCCATTGGAAGGACATTCCAGAAAAATTGATTTCACCAAATTATCACATTCACAAAGCACTCCAGTTTGGTATTTATCTCATTTTGCGGTAACTAATTCCAACAATCCTGATAAGATAAAATTTGTTTTTGATGCTGCGGTGAAAGTTAATACCTTAATATTAGTTCGAATTATTGTCTGATAAAAGGTCCTGATTCAGTCAATGAGTTGATTGAAATTTTATTCAGATTCCGACAACGGAATATAGCTTTCACGGCAGACATTCTGGAAGTGTTCCATCAAATGAACATAAGACAAGAGGATAGAAACGCACAACAGTTTCAATGGAGACAGACATATATAAAAAAATGTGAAACGGTCGTTATGATATTCAGAGCAGCATCTTCACCTATCTCTGCTACATATATCATACGAAGACATTTTCTAGAATTCGAGAAGGAATTTCCGAATGTAATGTATACGACTATTTGGATAGCATTGACAATGAAGATCAGGCCAATCTTTTACTGAAGTTCACAATAGGGGTGGCTTCACTATATATGGATGGCAAACTAATGAAACACAGGGGAACATTTCACTGAACACTTTTGTTAGAATACATTTGAGAAATGTCATTCCTGTATATGAAGGAATTTGCAAATTCATTTTATGTTCTTATTGTGTAAGCGTTTCATTTTTTAGGTACATAACGCTATGGTTTATATCGAGTGCCGGAACTGTTGAAACACACCCCTTCTAGAAGTGGGGTTGCAGGATTGATTTCACCACAAGTCAGTTGAACTTAATCATTTTTGTAGAACGGAAAATATTTTCAATCGCTACTACGTCCCCTTCGAAGTAAATTTATTTTGGAATAAGTATGAGTTTAACTTTATTGAAAGAAGGAAATTGATACTATTCTGTTCACTTCAACCATAAGTCAATTCTGATTGCATCAGTTCAGTTAATGCTCTGCTACAATGTTCAGTTTCGCTGGGATTTGTATTGCTACTTTCTCACGTAATACAATGCTTCATGTTCCTCATTTATCGATTCTACAGAATTGAGTTCAAAAATTCCAATCACAAAACACAAAATCTCGACAGGAACCGTGAATTGAAATTATTCGTGAATACCCACCTAAAAAAAAAGAATACGTGATGACATGATAATGATGTATCCATTAGACTGTCACTATATTGTGAACACAGAGGTATACTAGATATTATAACCGAAGAAAATGGAAACTGGGAAATTATTGCTTTCTAGCTTCGTCACATCAACTCTAGAACCCATGTACCTCTAGCTATCACGAGTTCATAACCCAGAAGGGTTCTCTAAGACATCTTGAATATGCGTAACTGAAGTCTGGAAAATGTCTTACTGCGAAACTACTTAGTAGCGGCAAATGCTGTCATCAAAATAATTGTATTGTTTCGGAACTAAAAAACAGTTGGTTGTTTCAACTGACATTCTTTGACTATTTTCTCTTTCACTTGATTTGAAAATGAACGACGATTCAGTAAAGGAACTGATATCAGAGAATTACCATACACTCTATTTTTTCTGAAATATCATTAGTTCCGAAAAGAAAGACAAAGTATATCTGAAACAACTGCTATCTTGTCTTTACTGCGCGACGGAAGTTGAATCACATAAAAGTTACTTTGTCCTGCTCAATTTGTATGCCGAACACACGTGAATTCAATTAATTCGATACAGTTCATGTTTGAGTTTAATGTATTAAGTTTCTTGTATTTTGTATTTGAACATACTGTATTTGCACTTTAATTTATATTAGAGTGAGCTTTGACGCTATGGTTGATATGACAAAAAAAATATAAGTTTGACAACAAAAAAGTTCGAATTATTTTTTCGTTTTTCGAAACCGGATATTTGGATATACGAACGATACAAATATGTCTGAATGGTGAAGGAGCTCACGACTAACTGAGAAACGAGCCCAAAAACAGAAAGATAATGAAGCTACCAATGAGGCAGAGGCAGGGACAGTACAAGAGTCGATTCCTTTTAATAAGTCAACGGTAGAAACGACAAGCCTACCCGAGAACCTATGTATGCAGACAGCAAGAAGAAATCGTCGACACATTCTCGCCTGGAAAGCATACCTGTAAGCAAGCGAAGAAGTAATGCATCATCTAGACGACAAAGGAAATGGAAATCGAGGTTGAAATCAAGAAGAAACAACTAGAAATTCAAAATCAACAAGGAGTGATGAAGAAACAGCAAGAAATTTTGGATTTGCAGCTCGCAATGAAATTAGCCCAAATGGAAACTGAGTCAACAAATACATACCAGGAGTTCCTGGATGAAACTGGATCAGGACAAGAAGTCAGTGGTGAGCGATATTCTGGATGTACAAACATGGATGACTGGAAAAACACCATAGAAAATGGACGACAAAGTAAATAGTATGACAGAGGTATTTCAGAACAATACGAATAAGGTAGGTCAATTCCATTCAACAAATTCTGATGAATACTATTCAAAAAATCAAAATATTGGTATACGTCAACGTCAAGTGACGGATAATGACATTAATAAAATTTTGGTTAGACAGAGTGTTCCTAAGGATTTGCCAATTTTTAGTGGTGATCCAACAGAGTGGCCTCATTTCATTCAACAGTATAAAAATTCTACCTCTATGTGCGGCTATACTCAAGAAGAAAATCAGTGTAGACTTCAGAAATGTCTGAAGGGCAAAGCAAAACGAATTACTCAATCTTTATTGATGTTACCGAAAAACGTTGAAAAAGTAATTGAACTGTTACAAAATCGTTTTGGTTGTGCAGAGCATATAATTTCTCTTTTATTAGATAAAGTCAGGAAATGTCCATCTGTCAAATATGACAAATTAGAAATGCTCGTAGAATTTTCCGATGAAGTTAAAAATCTTGTTGCCACTATCGAAGCGTTGGAAAAAAAATGATCATTTGCGTAATCCAATATTGTAACAGGAATTATTGAATAAATTGCCAACCTCTCAGAAACTCAACTGGGTCGAATACATTTCTAATAAAAGAGTTAGTTGTAAATTGATTGAATTTTCATTATGGTTGGAATCTAAAGCGAATGCAGCTTGTCAACTCCTGGTTCCACGTAATTCTGATTATGATTTTTTTTCAAAAAATAAAATGCACAAAGATGTTACCTTAGCAACAAAAACTGTATCGAAAAACTGTATGTGTTGCAAAAACGAAATTCATCATTTGACTATTTGCCCAAAATTTAAATCTTTTTCGATAGACGAGAGATGGTCATTCATAACCACAAAACGGATATGTTTCTCTTGTCTTTTTCCATTTCATACAATCAAGGAATGTAGAAAAAGAAAATCATGTGGTATCAATGGTTGACAAAAACCTCATCATGAAATGCTACACAACGAGTTCAATCAAGGTAAAAATTTACAGGAAGAGAAAAATGTTGAAACTAATTGTCATATTCTAACGAACAGAAAAGTTCTACTGAAAATATTACCAGTAATAATATCGAATGGCAGACAAGTAGTCGAAACATCCGCTCTTCTCGACGATGCCTCAACTGTAACATTAATTGATGAGGATCTGGCTGATGAATTGAATTTGACAGGACCGAAACAACCCCTTCATTTACAATGGACAAACAATCAAGTAGAAGAGCAGAACAGTTCGAGGGTCGTCAGTCTCAAAATATTCACGATCAAAATTCCAATTTTTATGTTCGACATGTTGGGACAATTAGAGGTCTCACTTTACCGAACCAAACGGTCGATATAAATGGAATTTCCGAACGTTATATATATATATATATATATATATATATATATATATGGTTGAATATGGAGTCCCTCAGGGCTCGGTTCTTGGTCCACTATTATTTCTAATTTACATCAATGATCTACCAGAGGCTATACCGAGCTCTGAGCTGGTTCTTTTCGCCGATGATACAACATTAATCGAAAAAAAATCTTCTCCTAATGATCTTAGCATGAGTATCGAAGAGGCACAGTCGAGAGCTAACGAATGGTTCAACTGCAACAAGCTATGTCTCAACAATTCCAAAACTGATTACGTTATATTCTCCCTAAGAAGTCATGACAATGTCATCAACACAAATGTAAAATTTTTGGGCGTTATTTTGGATTCCACTCTAACCTGGAAACCTCATGTAGACTATTTATCAAAAAAGCTTTGTAAAATAACATATCTTTTAAAAAATCTCAGTAATGTTGTCAGTGTTGACGTGTTGCTGAAGGCATATTACGCATTGTTCCAGTCCTTATTCAGTTATGCAATTCTCTGCTGGGGCCACTCAGCACATGCAAATAGGATTTTTAGCATTCAGAGGCGAGCTGTTCGGTACATGTTAAGCTTGAAATATAGAGAGGACGTCAGGGGTGAGTTCACTAAACTGGGTATATTAACAGTACCATCACAGTATATTTACGAATGCCTGAAATTTGTCAAGACAAATCAGGAAAAGTATGACCGCACATCTGACATACATTCATACCATACACGATATAGAGATGATCTGAATATACAGTACCAGAGGTTGAAAAGAACCAGAAATTACGAGAACTACTACGGTCCAGTTTTGTTCAACAAAATTCCAATATCTTTGAGACTTTGTTCTACAACAAATTTCTTGAGAAAAATTAAACAATTACTAGTTGTCAGAGCTTACTACAGTTTTGACGAATTTATGTCTGATGACTTATATTGCTTACCAGTATTGCAGTGACCAAAAATTCATATTTTCAAGAATAGCTCTGTAAAAAATATGTTTTATTTATATGTGACTTGGTTTCAAATGTTTATGTTTCATCAGTAGTTTATGTATTTTATGTAATTTATTTATGTGTAAATTTGATATTTTCACATTTTATCTTGTAATTTGACTTGTGTAAGCACGATTGTGTAAGACATCAATAAATTCATTCATTCATTCATTCATTCATTCATTCATTCATTTATATATATATATATATATATATTGATTGAATTCAACTCTCTGGTTAATGCCAAACCAAAAATTTTGATTGGTCAGTACAACTGGCATTTGTTAGTGAGTTCAAAAGTTATATCAGGACCCTGGCATGGCCCTGCAGCCAGCAAAACAGCTCTAGGATGGGTAATACATGGTAACTTCAGGTGTACTGATCGAACTGTATATAATAGAGAATTTATTTGTTTCACAGATTGTAAGGTGAAAGACGACATCGACATTTTGCACGATCTTGTGAAGGAACATTGGAAAATAGAAAGCTATGCAGAGACTAGAAAATCATTATCCAAGGAAGACCTTCGTGCCCAACAAATTCTGGATCGGATTGGAGATGAGTATGAGACAGGACTTCTTTGGAAAATTGATGAATTGGTTTTGCCTGACAGTAAAAATATAGCATTGAAGAGACTCTATTCTACCGAAAGAAGAATGGACAGGGATGAATCGTTTGCATTAAATTATACCGAGAAAATGCAGGACATGGAAAATAAAGGGTATATCTCGAAAATATCTCTTGGGGAAATCGAATACAATCTCCAAAGAACATGGTATCTTCCTCATTTTGGAATTACCAACCCAAATGAACCAAATAAATTTAGGATTGTATTCGATGCCTCTGCGAAATGCGAAGGGGTAAGTTTAAATGATTTCTTGCTGACAGGACCCGATCTAGGTTAAGTGGAAGAGCAACTCAGTAGCACTCGTGCTACATGAGTTGAACTTCACCTTTTATTTTCAGCAAAATACCCCAATCTGTTTCTTTTCAATTCCATATGTTATCTTAGCTGAAAATAATAAAGAGAAGTTATTATTATTATTATTATTATTATTATTATTATTATTTACTGTTTAAACAAATCTAGTCGGGTCCGTACTCCCCACTGCTCCGACCCAGTGGGCGAACGCGCTAGTAAAATTAACCAATGACCACTCCCCGCACCGCGGGGTAAGTGGTCACTGGCTCCGAGAATCGTGAGTCCTGAGCAGACGCAACGAACCGAGAATAACGGCCTTCTGCATGCGGCCGGCCAAGATCTCTGCCGCATTACGGCATGCCGGTATGATCTTGAGCTCCGAGAGTAGCGTTGGTCTGGAACCACCGAGAACACCTATAATCAGAACCACTAACTTGACAGAATAGTCCGGGTGGAGCCTGCGGAGTTCGTAAAGTAAGTCCTGGTACTTTGTCCGTTTTTCCTCCTCTTTTCGGACGATATTCGTTTCGGCAGGGGCCGAAAACTCAATAACGAATATCGTCTTCCTTCGGTGGTCGAAGAGGACTATATCAGGCTTATTGGCCTGTATTTGCCTGAGGGTGGGGAATGAAAAGTTCCAAAAAATTCGACACCTTTCATTCTCCACTACGGAGATTACGGATACGGATTATTATTATTATTATTATCTCTACAATTCCCTCCAAACAATTCCCCTGAATTTCCGTATTAAAAAATTCGCTTTCACCTCTGATATCAAGGAAATGTTCCTGAGGGTAAGTAAAGTAAAAGTAAGTAAGAAAAGGGGGTAAGTAGGAAAAGAAGATGGAGTGTCCCAACGATTTTTTTATAGAGGTATGGAAAGAAATGCAGAACCAGATGTATATGAAATGAACGTTGTTTTTTCGGCTCAACCTGTGGTCCATGTTTAGCACAAGAGGCGAAAAATAGGAATGCTCGTGAATTCAGTAAGGAGTATCCAAAGGCGGCTAGGGATATAATCAATGCCCATTACATGGATGACTATCTAGGAGGTGCAGACACGGTCGAGAAAGCACAAGAATTAATAAAGGATATAATATATGTACATAGTAGAGGAGGTTTTCAAATTTGTAATTGGATAGCAAACGACAAAAATGTATTCAAAAATGTGAATAAAAGTTCATTATCTGACTGTCAAAAAAATTGGAATAAAAATTTCATCATCGAACGAAAGAATTCTGGGTGTCTGGTGGGATCCTAAGGAAGACACTTTCACTTTCAAAACTAAATTTCATAAAATCGAAAACGGTCTTCTGAACAATGAGAGAAAACCGACCAAAAGAAATTTTTTGAAGGTGGTAATGTCGATATTTGATCCCCTCGGATTCCTGGCAAATTTCATGATACAGGGTAAGATACTTCTTCAAGATATCTGGAGAAGTAAAACAGACTGGGATGACGACATTCCTAACACTCTATATATGAAATGGTCAGAATTCATTGAAGATTTGAAAAACATTAGATTTTTCAAATTTACTAACTAAAAGCTACGGAAAAACTGATTTTTTTGAAAATAGTAGATGGATAAATGGGCCAAGCTTTCTGTGGCAAACATATGATAACTGGCCAGAACTAAATAGTTCCAAACAGAATTATCCAGTGGAAAAAAAAACAAGAAGAATTGGAAGTGAGGAGAGATTTTGTTTGTTTACATACAGAAACAAATGAAATAGAAATACCAGAAGCTGAGCACTTCTCCAAATGGCAAAAATTACTGCGTTCAACGGCACGGAAACAGTAGGACTTATGAAATTTGATGGGAGAATTAATAATGCTTTCTTGAGTGAAAATACGAAAAAACCCGTGATTCTAAATGCCAAACATGAAATCACAAAACTCATTATCAAGTATCATCACGAACTTGTCCATCATCATGGACAAGAAATTGTCATTTATAATATCAATCAAGATTATTGCATTCCCAGGATTCGACAAGCATTTCGAAGTTGTTGGGCAAACTGCCAAACCTGTGACAATAGAAAAAGTTCTCCAGCTGTACCAATAATGGGACAACTTCAGCTCTGTAGACTTGAACCTACAGTGAGACCTTTCATTAAAACTGGGGTGGATTACTTTGGACCCATGGAAGTAACCGTGAAAAGATCACACGAAAAACGTTATGTGGTCATATTCACTTGTATGGTTACCAAAGCTCTCCATTTAGAAATTGCCCATGATATGAGCACTGATGGGTTCATTTATGTATTTAGGCAATTTGGCTGTAGAAGAGGTTTTCCAGAGGAATAATTCAGTGACAACGGAACCAACTTCAAGGGAGCAGAAACTGAACTTGCTGAAAATTTGCGAAATCTTAATCAAGACGAAATTCAGGAATTTTGTGTATTGAGGAACATAAAATGGACCTTCAACCCACCCCTGGCTTCACACATGGGTGGTGTGTGGGAACGTCTGATTCAGTCTATCAAAAATAGTTTGAGGGAAACTCTGAAAGATCGATATCCACAGGAATATGTTCTCAGAACAAGTTTTGCAGAAATCGAAAACATCTTGAATTCGAGGCCACTGACTCATGTGTCCATTGATCCAAATGATCCTGAACCATTGACTCCAAACCATTTTTTAATAGGGCCTTCATATATCGCATTGCCATGTAAAGAAGAAGAAAAAAGAAGAGAAAAAATTTGAATCTCCATCAAAAACGGAAGGCGGCTCAGAAAATTTCTGATATATTTTGGCAGCGATGGTTACGTGAATATGTACCATCACTAATCAAACGAAGCAAATGGCATAAGGAACAAAGACGAATCAGAATGAATGACATTGTACTGATATGTGATACCAATTCACCTCGAAATTGTTGGCTCGAAGGAAAAGTTGTTCATCTTTATCCTGCAAGAGATGGTAAAATACGTATTGTAGATGTAATGACTGCGAAGAAAATTATTTTCCGAAGACCAGTTTCCAGGCTGTGTATTCTACCAATTGATGATAATAAAGAAGATAGTAATTGTTGATGGACAATTACTAAGGGGGAGAATGTTTGAGTTTAATGTACTAAGTTTCTTGTATTTTGTATTTGAACATACTGTATTTGCACTTTAATTTATGGTAGAGTGAGCTTTGACGCTATGGTTGATACGACAAAAAAATATAAAACAAGTTTGACAACTGAAAAGTTCGAATTATTTTTTCGTTCTTCGAAACCGGATATTTGTAATAATACCTATATATTCAACAAGTAAATTTATATCAGTTCATGTAATATTTCCAGAAGATGTAAAGAGACAAATAACTCCAAGCAATTTGGGAAAAGTCTATTTTTCGTCAACCTCTACAAAAAATTACATATCACGTGCCAATTTTCGAATGAAAAATCATTTTGAGTCTGCAGCACTTACGTCTGCTAGCTCTGATAGCGATATGGATATCATTAACACTCCTCCGGAACTGCGGGAATCGGCAACTACAACCTCGTTGGATCAACTTCACCAGATATCACAGATTTAATACGAAAAACTCATCCAAGACCTAGCGTCAGGAATAGATTGTCGAGAATCTCTCAGAGAATGTGCTTCTGCCCTATTTTTTTAGAAAATATAGTCATTATGATGAGTCGTCAACGCTATGTTCATATCCACACTCTATGCTAAAATCCACATGAACCGTCAAGGTGGCTGCTTACTTCCATAAAGGTATGAAGAGGTCGATAAAAGTAGTATTGTATTGTTTAACGAGCATTTCCCACGAGTATAAGAAATAAGAATTCCATGCGAGTAATTCATTATCCTTATTCTACGGCCCTAACAGATAATAGAGAAATTTTCCTTCGTTGTCCTCCTCAATAATTACACACTGTAGTGTCGTGATTCACACCCGTCGATCGGTACTTTTATCGCAAGAAACCTCAAAAAACTGTTGTTTACCTCTTAATCAGCCTGGCCCTGATATCTCACTTCGTTTTTCGTACCCGTCGGAATCGGTAGTGAATGTTATTTATTCTTTCCATCCAAAATGCCCAAGAGACAAGGAAGCCGACAGGAGAAAATTTCAAAAAAAGGAAGATATGATGAAATAATAAAAGAGCTTAACAGACTGAGGCAAAAACTAACGGAATCTGATTCGAGTGATTCTGAGATCCGTAAGTAAAGTCTTTTGCTGAATTTATTTTAATTAGTCATAGAACATGTGTTTTCGAGTGTTTCCTACAAATTACCAGGACAGAGTAGGAAAGTAGTGCTGAACAATTTCAGCATAATGGGCGAATTATCTCGTATATGAGTTGAGAAGTAATGTTGAACAGTTTCAGCATGAAAATTGACATAGACACACATAACCTGTGTTATGTAAAAAATGTTGGGCAGTCTCAACATGATACCAATAATCGAAAAAAGTGTAGCCAGTGTTACACACGAGTTTTTGGAAAAGGCAATGTTGAACAGCTTCAACTTCGAAGTTCATATCTTTTTCAGAGGACGAAGATGGAGAAAATGAGCAGGGGGAGGAAATCGAGAGGGAAGAGGAAGACGAGACAGCATCTGGGGTAATTGAAGTTGTAGAGCAACAAAATGACACCCAAGAGTATATTGCCTTATTGGGCGTAGACCCATCCGCGCAAGTGAACAAACCTGAGGACATTCACGAAAGTGTTGCTGTGAGATGGTCCGTTTTTTTAAAAAAGGGCCTTCCCAAGGATATTAAAAACGAAATAATTCAAAAACACCCTATTCCTGAGAATTGCAACGAATTGTTAGCCCCTAAACTTAATTTAGAGGTGAATGCCTGTCTTGACGAAAAGGCTCTCAGACAGGACAATTTCTTAAGTAATATACAGGATCAAATTGGGCACAGCTTAGCAGTCATTGCCAAAGAAATTAATAAAATTTTAACAACCAAAAGTGAGGATTCAAAGAATACATTATCTAACCTAGCTGAGGCCTCTCAACTCCTTTGCAACGTTCACTATGCTGTTTCATCTCATCGTAAATTCAATATTTCTCCTTTTCTGAATTATAACAGTAGAAAAATGGCAGAAAAATCTGAAAGGGATGAATTATTATTGGGTAAAACATTTTTTGAAGACATAAAAACAAACCAGAGTATTCTCAAGGCAAAACAAGAAATTAAAGCTCCATCAACTTTCAAGTACCCCATCAAAGGCCCAAGACCGCAACCTACCTCTACTAAGGTGATAGGATCTTTAAACTCCCGGCGCCCCCCACCGACCTCCAGAAAAAAAGCGACAACAATGCACTACAGGCCACAGTACAGGGAAGAACGCAATGCACGACGCAGCTCTCGAACACGAAATATTCCCAGAAGCACTTCCAGGCAATAAATAAGGTAGGAAAATATGCAGGGAAACTTAAAAACCATCTCGACCAATGGAAAATTTTAACAAGGGACCCAGTCGTATTAAGTTGGATAGAAGGAATTGAGATTCCATTTCATTCACTTCCATATCAAAATAACTTACCTGTTGTGGATATTCCCCAATCACAATCTTATACTTATAAAAAAATCGTTAATAACCTCCTATCAATTGGAGCCATTGAGGAATGTGAATACGAGACAGATGAATTTTTTTCACCTTATTTTTTGAGAAAAAAGCCAAACGGAGATTTCAGATTCATTTTGAATCTCAAAAAGTTAAATGAGTTTATAATACCTCCGCATTTCAAGTTAGAAGATTACAGAACAGTAATACGTCTGATTACTCCAAATTGTTATCTCAGTAGCATTGACTTGAAAGACGCATACTTTCTCATACCTGTGAATACGAGGTTCAGAAAATATTTGAAATTCCGTTTTGAGAAAAAAAATTACAAATTTACGTGTTTGCCATTCGGATTGAATATTGCTCCGTATTTATTCTCAAAACTGATGAAACGAGTTATGAAAAAAATAAGACAAATGGGTATAATATCGGTGATATATCTAGATGATATACTAATAATGGGGGACACAAAAGAACAATGCTTACATTCAGTAAATGTAACAAAAAAAGTTATTGGTTAATCTAGGCTTCTTAATTAATTTCGAAAAAAGCTCATTATCTCCCTCTCAAAAAATTACTTTCTTGGGTTTTCAATATGATACAAAAACCATGACCATGTGCCTCCCACAGGACAAGCGAATAAAAATTCGACAGGAACTGCTAAATCTCAAAGGCAAATCCAAATTTTCAATACAACAATTATCAAGTGTAATTGGTAATTTGATAGCAGCTTGTCCAGTTGTCAATTATGGTTGGGTGCATACAAAAGATTTTGAAAGAGCAAAATACGAAGCACTTAAGAAATATAAAAATTATAATACAAAAATTTATTTTCCTGATTACCTCGAAAAAGATTACTTATGGTGGCTAAAAAATATTGAACATTCACAACAAAATATCAAGCAAAATAAATTTACGTTAGAACTTTATACAGATTCGTCGAAAACAGGTTGGGGGGCAATATGCGAGGGTGTAAAAACACATGGTTTTTGGAAAACCGAAGAAAGTAACAAACATATTAATTATTTAGAGCTGTTAGCCGCTTTTAATGGTTTGAAATCTTTCACGAAAACAAAAACTAATTGTCGGGTACTTATCAGAATCGATAATAAAACTGCCATTTCATGCATTAACAGAAAGGGGAGTGTGAAATATTCTGGATTGGGAAACATCAGTAAGCAAATATGGCTATGGTGCGAAGAGAAAAATATTCACTTATTTGCATCTTATATTCCAACAAAAGAAAATAAAGATGCAGATAAAGAATCTAGATCCACTCGACAAGAGACAGAATATGAACTGAACGAAAAAATCTTCAAGACAGTCATTATAAAGAGGATGGGACAACCGACCATTGATTTATTTGCTTCTCAACAAAATAAAAAATGCGATAGATATGTCTCTTGGCGGCAGGACCCTGATTCTTCCTTCGTGGATGCCTTTACTCTAGACTGGAGCTCAGAATATTTCTACGCTTTTCCGCCCTTTTGTCTAATCATGGCAGTTTTAGAAAAGATACAGAAAGATTATGCGGAAGGAATTATTATCGTACCTCAGTGGCCAGCTCAACCCTGGTTCCCAGTTTTTGAAAAATTATTGATTGAAGAACCAATTTACATGGGACCGAACAAGGACTTACTATTATCTCCTTCCAGATCTCCACATCCCATGCACCAGAACCTTATACTAATAGCAGGGAAATTATCAGGAAGGCAATGGAAATGAGAGGTGTCCCTCAACGTTAATCACATATAATTATATCCACATTAACAGATAGTACTTTATCTCAGTATAATACCTGTTACAAAAAATGGTGGCATTTTTGTTCCCAAAAAAATGAAGATCCATATCGTTATAATTTAAGAACACTCCTAGAATATTTATTTAATCTATTAGATGCCAAATTATCATATTCTACAATAAATTTGCACAAATCTGCTCTCAATTTAATAGTACCAATTGATCAGGCTGATGAAGTAGTTGTGAAAAGATTTCTGAAAGGAATTTACAACTTGAATCCTCCTCAATCAAAATATTCAACAACTTGGGATCCTACACCAAATTATTCTACAAATTACATGAACTTCAAATTTAATGTCAGGCAAAATTAGTAAATCGACATTCCATGAGAGACCTGATTCATTGTGTGATAATAACTACAACTGTAACACAATTAAGTCATTGTGATATCAAATACGAAAATGAAATTGAAGTAATGTCAACGTACCTCACTGTTCTATCAAGAATAGTTCAGATAGAGCAATTTTGTGTTACAGCCGTAGAAGAAATGTAAAGTGCACCTCGGCTAGACACTGTCCATCATCTCGGCCGCTACTTGCAGACTCGACTATGATGGACAGTTTTATTTCTTGGTAGATAAAAACCGATTTTGAGGTAATTTTTTATGGAGGCATTGACATTTCGATGATAAAGGTAGTGGAATCGAATTGAATAAGGGGAAAAATTCGTATTCCATAAAAATGAAAAACAATTATTATAGGTATAAATCAAAAACTGAGAATATGAAATCAATATACTTAAAATCCTATTATTGAAGAAAAATAGAATATGGACTAGTACCTAAGAATGATATAAAAGAGATTTCAAGTCGAGTTCACGTGAGATATTTCAATTGCGACTATCACCAATTGCCTTCCGATGTCTTCTTAGTCACATCCCAACGAAGCCACTTATGAAACACTGAAAGAAGAGCTGATTTGAAAAAAGGATGGTGTATTGTAGGCTATAATATTTCTTGAAGCTTCTTTGATATATTCTTATATCGAACCATGTCAAATTGTCTAGTTATCTGAGATTTCTTATCCCTCTTCTCTTTCATCTGACCCCATCGTGAACAATTGAGTAAAAACTCATTTTGTAGGTAATCCTCAGCAAAATCAAAGACTATTCGCATATAGCAAATGCTGTAAATAGACGAATTCGTGTTAGAGTTTGAACAATACTCGATATCTCTTACAACATCATGTTTTACATATCGTATTGTTGATACAGTTGTTTATCTGTGGTAGAAGTCCATTGTATCTCAAAGTGGAGTGTAGTAGATTTGAGATGCAGAAAAACTCAAAGTCGTCTCCACAATTTAATATCCGAAAGATGTCCGTACGGTGATTCAGTACATGTTTCGAACCTACATAGGTTCATCATCAGCTGAATTTACATTAAATTATGGAGAAGAAAAAAAATAGCAAAATCACATGGTGAAGTTCAGGACATAAAAAATTATTGTGATGACAATTAGGATTGAATTGATAATAGGGGGAATTTAAGACATCCCTAACACCATAAAAAACATTAAAGATTGGGGGGCTTAGAGCCCTTATGCCCAATATACAATATTTGAAAAATCCACATTAAAAGATACTTAGAAAAACTCTACCGTTCACAGATACAGTTGTTTATAATGAATAATGTTGTTTTATATAGATACATGTCATCAAAACGAAAAATTTGTCTTCAAAGATATTTCATCAACGGGTTTTCTTACCTATTCCACTATATAATCTATCAATTATTGATTGAGATGTACATTGGTCTGAACTTTCTGACATATTTCATTTTTTTATGAATGGGGTGAAATTATCAATTGAATATTTCATATGAACGTTTCAAAGAAAACTGGTGTCATCCAAACAACAATTCATTTCAATTTTCATTATTTCTATTTTTGTTTTGATTTCAAAAGAACTGAATAATATAACCAAGATAATGATGTTGCGGAACGGGATAGCGAAGTGCGAGATGCTCGTGTGAGGAAATAATTTTCTTTAATCACCTATCCTGAAGAAGTTATTCAATATTTTACGATTTTGCTTTTCGCTCATTTGAACTTGGTTTTAGGACAAAACACTCCATGAAGTGTCTAAATTGAAAATATTTTCCATATTTTTGAGCTTGGAGTATTTATCAATTTTTGCACTTGCATATATTGATTTTATATAATTTCATAGAGCCTTATTGCCTTTCTACGCTGAATATTCATTTCACTTCCCAAATAACCTTTACAGATGTGTCATGAAAAGTTTAACGAAAAATTCAAAACTTAATTTTCAAAGTGAGCCTTCATTCATAGTTGACACTAGAACCTACAGATACACTTTCGTTAATTTGATTACATCATGAACCGCCTCTATATTACGTTGAACTGATATTCGAGGGGGCTGAAAATAGGTTGATTGAAAGAATTCAACCGGAGGAATGTGTACGACTGTGAACAATCGAGTGCAGGATACAAAGACGGCATACTGGAGAAGATATCTTTATTCTCTGAAGGAAAGTTGTGAGAATAATACAAATAGAGTTCAAATAGAAATTTACCAAGAAGGAGAAATGTAGCGTTGTACGGAATGGATTTTTTGTGATTACTCGAAAGCCATTCAGGAATACGAACTGCTTCGTGGAGAATCTGCTTTTGTCATTTCTTTTGAAACAGAAATATTTGAAAAGTCTTGAAGCCTGGCTGGCACACTCAATAAAAGGGGGACTTCGTTGTGAATTCAATATCTCCTCTCGAAACTGATTTCCGATAAACCACTCGAGTGATTGATTTTTACTCTGATGTAGTTACATTCACGTCATTGAATAGTAGAAGTGAATGTTCACTTTTGTATTATCATACCAAACGTCATCTACTTCCATTGAAGCCCTTCAGCAAGTAGACCTCTGTACTAACTCTCTACGGAATACCCCAGGAGCAGAATGGTTGTTTGTATTGCGAACCCCCATATATGAAATGTGACCGAGTTATTTTCCAGTACGACAGAGAAAAATTCCAAGTGGAAAATATCTGCCTCCTTAGGGGATTGAACCCACGACCTCTCGATCATGAGGCGGGCACCGAAATATCTGCTCACTTGCTCGCCCCAAAACATTGTATATATTCTGTATTATACTGTGATGGCTTGAATTTGAGAGGAACTTGAGAAATATAGAAGAATTGCTGTGACCCGTGACTTAGTCCGCGTAGCAGTCGAACCGAACCGTTTAGTCAGTGCACGCCGGTAACGCATCACATTTTGTGCGCTTTTCTCCGACGTGATTCACATATACTATTATTTCCCACTGAATTTTCCATTCAATCATATTGAAATAAAGCCCATATCACTCCCGAATAGTGGAGCTTTCTGTCACTGAAACAATTTTCATAATTGAATCAGTATTTCCGAAGGTTACCCCCTACAAACACACAAACAAAGTTATAAACTTCACCTCTTATATGGGGTATTGGAAAAAAAATTCAATATAACAATATTCAGTACTTTTCGCTCAGAGGCTCAACCACTAGCTTACTATATTTCTGTAATAATTTTCTCAAATTCCTAAGTTTTATGCAGAAACTTCTATACATACGTAACATATCCGTTCAGGAAACAAATTCCTGAAAATATTCATTAAGTTACAAATGGAACATTGTATCGTGATTATTCATTGGTAACTTCATCCTGAAATAACCTGATGGAATAATGTAGTTGAAAAATTCAGTTGGTATTGAGGACTTTAGCTTTGTACGAGGATGCGCATAACACTACCGGTTTCGAATCTGGAGGGATTGATCTCAGCAGGTAAATTGAAATTTAGATGATATCGAACAGAATTTGATGCACCACCACAATTTGAAGAGAAAGATTCCCTGCTTGGGTAATCCGACTCAACATGCTTCCAATGAGTGTGTAATGTGGATGGCTCAGACACCAATCCTTGCGGTGCAGTGGGTACATCAAACGAATCTTTTCCCAGGCACGGTAACTAATAAATATAGTCGATCCTTACTCGCCTTGCCTTCTCTCACCCGTTGAAGTGTGTGAGAAGGAAAAAATTTAAATCATTAGAAAAGTAAGGCTACTACTCCAGATTATACAAAAAATATGAACAACTTATCCATGATAAACTCTTCAACTTGTCCTTTCACATGTTATCGATGAAGATAACCTATGGTTGAAAAATTTTTTTTTGAATGAATTCTCTTTCAAGTACTTGATTGTTTATATTCTCCTGCTTACCAGTCCCAGGCTTGGTGATTTGAATATGTCCTTCGAATGTACGTTATTCCAAACACAGGTTATTGGGAATGATCAAATACTTTCAGGAGGATTGTTTCTATAGCTTATTACGTGTTTTGGATTACGAAGAAATTTATCTGAACATGATCTACAGAAAAATTTATCACTCTTCAATTTTCGTTTCAGTAATGTATCAAGTTGCATGAGGTTGTGGAAGAATCGTATAATTCAAATGCCTTTCGATGCACAGGGCTCTGATGAAATCAATATAAAATTGATACTCATGTGCTGCTGATAATACCATATATAGCACATATTATAAATGTCTGTGTTCATACAGGTGAATTTCCAAGCCACTGGAAAGAGGCCTTGGTGACACCCATTCCATAAAAAAGTAATCCTGAAACATTTAGAGGCTTGCGACCAATAAGTATCTTACAAGCTATGTCAAAAATTCTGGAGAGCGTTGTCTACAACCAATTGTTTTACACTTATCGGAACATAGCATATCACCTGAGACTCAATCTGGAGACTCAACATAGTTGTGAAACAGCTCTTCTGAATATCACGGATGATATATTCAGGGCAACAGATGCCAAAACGGCCACTCGTACTTTCAGATTTTACAAAAGCTTTTGATACTATTAGTCACGAAACTTCATTTGCCATTTTGGAATATGTTGGCTTCTCGAATACTGCCGTCCAGTTTTTCAGAAGTTATTTGGGCGAAAGGGTGCAACGTATTGAAATGGGAAATGAAATATCAGACCCCTTAGGGATATCTTGCGACGTACCCGGAAACACAATTCATCATATATATGTATATATATATATATATATATATATATATATATATATATATATATATATATATATATATATATATATTATTTGATCGGCTAGGCTTCCGCGGTTAGAAATGTGCTAACTGGAACTTCCGGTAGAGTGGTTTCCAGTAAATAACCTAGACAAGTAAATCATTCCAGACGGGGATATATATATATATATATATATATATATATATATATATATATATATATATATATATATATATATATATATATATATATATATATATATATATATATATATATGTGGATATATAAATATATATATATATATATATATATATATATATATATATATATATCATTAATCATGTCATCTTTGGGAAACATAAAACTACTGTCACTTGAAGAATTTTATGCGTGTGATTTGGTGATGAAAATAATATTCTCGAATATGGTATTTGTTGGGAGAAGAAGAAATGTTCGAGCCCTGCTGATGGATTTTTATAGAGTCCGAAGCGTTGGCAAAAGAATAATTTGTTCATCTACTCAATTTCTCATTCCTCCTCCGACCAAAACAACATTCAACATCTTTATAAAATATTCCAAGGATGAATATTCCACAGTTCCGAAGATAATATCTTTTTCGAAAAAAAAATGTTGTGTTAGTATGCTCTCCTGGGGATCCATTTCGATGGTCATCATACGGAGCAGCACTTTTACTACTAATTACTCATTAGGGCTTTTTACATCGATATCTTGATGAAGAACTGCACATTGGATAGCCAGCTTCCAAGTGAAATCAATTTTTTCAAACTCGTGATCGGGACAATTCACACGCTCGTTATTGACAGCCAAAAGGTTACAAGAAAATAGGAGAAATTCGTGCCACATCAACAATTCTTTCATTAATAAATCTGACTTTTCTTAATTTATTACTACTGAAAAATATAGAAAGTCATCTGAAAAAACGCTCTTGAATGAAAAAATTACTCGCCTGTGTTAAACCTATGTCGAAACTGCACAAGGAACAAACAAAATGATCGAGAAAGTTTCTGTTAGGTATTGTCACCACTTGATATTCATTACAGCATAGAGACCTATTTCGAAGGAATTATGGAAAAAGTTCAAAAGCATTCGAGAGTCCACCAAACAGCGCGCGCCCCGTCATTCGATCGAAAACCAGATACCCGAGAAGGGAGCGACTTGCAACTGTTTTTCCAGACGGTTGCTTGTAACTATATAGGCGACGACAGGCGTCGCGGCGCACTCGTCATGCATCCCCACTCAGACTGATAACATTTGTTGTATCGAACACGTAATTTTTTGTGTCGACATTCGAAGACATAATCACCATTATGCATTTTCGATTTCAATAAAAATGAGAAGTGGAACTCACTTTGTGAAAAAACTCTTTTTCTCGAATCCCGATTCATCACCTAGATATCTGACTATTGAGGTCGAAGTGAGCTTTTACGAAAATTATCAGTCGAATGACATCGAACGTTCCATTCAAGGAAGTTATTAATTACTGAACTTCGCAAATGATTCGATGATACCTGAAAAGAGCTCGAGTTTCTCACCCAGATCGTACAATAAAAAATTGAATCTCTCGTGGCAACTATAATAGGAGGTAATGAAGAAAAACAAACTACGTCACGAAAGAACCTTTTTCAGCAGGTCACACACCAAACCGTAAATCAGCAGTAAAAATACGATAATACACAATACATGTTAGAATGAAATATGAAACTATAACATGAAACATGGAAATATTTCAAAATAGTCCACTGAAAAGTTACATTTGGGGTTGCGTTTCTCAAAGGGCGCAATTTTATTCAAATAGTTTTCGCGCTTTATCTGCCAATCTATTCACTCCACAGAAAATTAATGGAAAAAATTTTTCGTTGAATGTTAATTCCCTACAACTCTGTACCAATTTTTTTAACGTAAAATCTAAATTAACAAAGTTATGAATATCTGGTCCCGAAAATAGTTAGAAGTAGTTGATTCACTCCGTTGATTCATTTTATGTGTACACATTTTTTATCCACCCTATTGGGTTGTTAGTTGTTGTCAATATTAATTGAAATAAAAAAAGTCATGAAGAAATTATTTTTCAGTTATACGCATGTTCAACTGAATCTACAGTTGGAACTCTGCCTAGTTCAACAAAAATCCCTATCAAAGGAAATACATCTGACTCCTGGAACCATCCTCTCATTATATGAGTATCCCTTTCGAATTCATTCGACAGCATAGCAGCATCATTATTTTTATTATCAGAAAAATACCGTTTCTGAATATCAAGTTTACAGCCACCTGATGCTAGTATTAGAAGCGGCTACAATTAATGACGTCCTTCATGGACACAAAATGTCTGCCGAAGAGGAAGGAAATCCTACTTCTGGGAATATAGCGTGAGTCAATCAAGCCATTTCTCTAGGAACGATGGGGTCTGGGCTATACAGCACATTGGCGAACCACATTACTTGACACCCGGTGTATCTACGTCTCATTATTACGTCAAGTCCGAAATTGGGGGAAATACATTTCTTCATCAAATATTGTCTTACGTTGGTTATTACTAAACTTGAAGCCTGTTCGCTTGGATACTGGGACATAACTTTTAAAAATTCTTATGACTGTCCTTGACGTATTCTACACAGTATCATCATCATCAAATCCCCTTTGTGAATACGTCTACAGCCACTTGGTTTAGAGATTCGATCAGAGAAGGACAGCAGTTTTAGAAACTGATGTTCATCCATAGGAAAACTAATTTTAAATTCATCATAAATAAAGAACACAAGAACATAAAAAAGTGTTTGCTTTTTATGAGCATACAAAAAAAACAATATATCGCTGCAGAGTTATTCCCACAACTACGAAATGAATACATTACATCGCCCACATCAAAATCAATTTTCCTATACCTATGAAAATTTTCAATTCCAACTTTTTGACTATGTTCTGCAAATTCGTGATTCAGGGGCGATAGCAAATCCAGTCTCGATCTCAATTTTTTCCCTAATCATAATCATTTCCCATTAGTGCAATGTTTGGTGTTTTTATACCAAGATAAAAATCGATTTATTATGGTCTCGTGATCCTCGTTTGGACTTTGGATCCTTGTTCTAACAATTCCATGTTTTTAGATTTTTACGGCCGATTCTACTTTCCCATTACTCTGAGAATAATATGGTGCGATACTCAGATGTTTCGTTCCATTCAAGAAACTGCAAAAATTCACTAGAACAAATAGCAGGTCCTGTGTCGGTACACAGCATTTTGGCTGAGCTGAATCTCGCACAAATTTCTCCCACTTTTTCAATTGGTAATCCAGCTGCACTTGAAATCTTCCAATACAAAGAAATAATCATTGTTCATAGGCCCGAAAAAATCCAAATGACGACGAGACCATACTTACTTATATTGTTTTTGTTGTTGTTCGTTCCGTTAACCAGCTGACGAACGTCAACCCTCAGAAGTCGAAACTTGTGCGAGCAATGGATCAACGAGGCCTTACCTTTTAACTTGCGATTACCCAGCACGGTGGCCCGGCGAGTATTCGAACCCCGGCCTTCCGCTTGATAGGCAGATATGCTAACCACTACACTACCGAATCCACATTTCTTTATTAGGTTATCAAGATATTTATTAATTGAAAGCCACCATACCTAAGATCAAGCTAACGATTTTGTTTTTACTATACCATGATGACTTTCATGCAATTCTTCAAGAATTAATTTCTGTTTTTTTTTGTAGAACCACTCTGTACCCCCACATAAGACAGCCCTGTTCCAACGTTAGCTCATTTTTTCGTGGGTAAAAAGGTTTTAATTCTTCTGTTTGTATTCTATTTGGCCAGCGTTTTGGAACGAAATTTACAATTATACCCAAAATAGGATCCAAGCTACTTTCTAATGGAAACGAAATTTTTGATATAGTGGCAATAGGAAAATGCATTAGCTTCTAGTTCTGTCTTTTTAAGAGGTAAACTTGATAAACCATCGGCTACATTACTGCCCGATTTACCATATCTTATTTCAAAATCATATTCTGAAAGAGAAGCTTTTTTTTTTCGAAAGATATGCAAATCCCGTGTCTATCTCGATAGCGATATCCTTTCCCGCTACAGATAACAATATTTTCGTGGATTTTCGTTAACATTAAATATTTTTTTTTTCATATGCAGATTCACACGAAAGGAAAGCCCTGTAATGTTCAGAGAACACCGCGTGGATCAAGGGACAGGAGAAACGAATTAACATTCACTTTCAATTTCTGAAGTTTGTAAGCCTCAGGAAAAACTTCTTTCGGCAAGGAGTTCCAAAGCTCAGCTGTTCTATTGAAAAAAGTTTCCTGGGCATGGGCAAGGGAGGTTCGACAGGTCTCCAAATTAACAACAAAGGGGTGGGAATTCTGTACTCGTCGAGTCATCCGTGTAGATATTGCCAAGGGTGGAACGATTGATAACAATTCAGAAGAGCACCGACCGTGGAATATCTATAGAAGAGAGATAAGTCTCTGACCCTTCTACGATGTTTTAATGAAGTGAGCGAGTCTGTGAACGAAGAATCACCAAGAAGACGGATTGCCTCTCTCTGAATAGAATCGAAAGTCCTCCATGAATGTTTTAGTGCCGAACTCCACACATGAGAACTATATTTCAAGACAGGTTGTATCTACGCCTTGTAGATCGTTAGAAGCTGACGAGAAGTAAAGTATTTCTTCGCACGAAATAAAAATCCAAGTTTCTGGGAAGCACCTTTAGCTATGGATATCACATATTGCTTCATACTTTTAGATGAAACAAATTGTCTTTGTCCCCAAATACTTCCATGTCCAGTTCTTCCTCATTGTCCACGAAATTGTTTCTATGAAAGGTGCGCCTAGATTGCTTGCAAACTGCAACTAGATGCCCTTTGAGACCACAGTTGTGGCACAAACTTTCTCGACAAAAACACTGCTCACTGCTGTTATTCAATTTTTGATGTCGAGGTCGACATCGAAATCACAGTTTGCTGCTAATCCCCTTAACCTTTTAGCAAACACATAACTTCTTTGCCATAGCAAAAAAACACTGCAGACCACTCTCTATCACCGTCGCCAATGTTTTCTTCCCATAAATTAAATACAGCGCAGATTTAAATGAATGTTCTTTATTTATCTTGAATTCTCTCGAACCGACCGACTTCGCATACACAAAATAGCAGGTGCCATAAAAAGGTGTTTGGTTTTCATGAGCATACAAAAAACCAGCATATCGGTGCCGGCTTAAGGTAAGCGTCCATAGGTACGCATCGTACGTATCGTACGGATCGTACGAAACGGATTTTAGAATTATTAGTATAGTAAGTTATACATATGCGTCCACTGACCGGCAGCGGACGGATCGCACGTATCGGTCCGTCGGTAATGCCGATGAAATTGATCGAAGGGGCAACTTTTCCGACTGGTGCGGATGACGTCATGCGGATTGCCAATAAGTGAACGCATGTCACAATAGGTAGTCACTGGTCGCCTCACAGATCATTTGAATTTTGTTACATTTCGACACTAAGTACACACACGTGCTTCAATTATAATTGTTATTACGCATATCATGGGACAAATCAGTAAATAGTGTATGATATTCTCCAAATTGTGATCTTTTTTTGAATATGTCATGTATCCATATTCTATGTCTTCTCTTATTTTCCCTCCTTTCTTCTTCATCTGATAACAAAGCAATAATGACAAGTTCTTTCTTACTTTCCATAATCGGAAACATTACACACTGCAATGTTTCGTCCACTCACAACGAGAATGCGAATGTTACTTAAAAGCCGACCGTCGCATCGGCAATCCGATCGCTACGGATTCAGTGGACGCACTACCACAAATCGATACGTTTTATACGATACGTACGAGGCGTACCTATGGACGCGTACCTTCAAGGTACGCGTCTATAGGTACGCATCGTACGGATCGTATAAAACGGATCGATTTGTGGTAGTGCGTCCACTGTATCCGTAGCGATCGGATTGCCGATGCGATGGTCGGGTAACATTCGCATTTTCGTCGTTCGGATCGGACGCATCATACATATCGTACGGATCGTATGAAACGGATTTTAGAATTATTAGTATAGTAAGTTATACATATGCGTCCACTGACCGGCAGCGGACGGATCGTAGGTATCGGTCCGTCGGTAATGCTGATGAAATTGATTGAAGGGGCAACTTTTCCGACTGGTGCGGATGACATCATGCGGATTGCCGATGAGTGGACGCATGTCACAACAGGTAGTCACTGCTCGCCTCACAGATCATTTCAATTTTGTCACAACGAAAATGCGAATGTTACTTAAAAGCCGACAGTCGCATCGGCAATCCGATCGCTACAGATACAGTGGACGCACTACCACAAATCGATCCGTTTTATACGATCCGTACGATACGTACGATGCATACCTATGGACGCGTACCTTAAAGGTACGCGTCCATAAATACGCATCGTACGTATCGTACGGATCGTACGAAACGGATTCGAGAATTATTAGTATGCGTCCACTGACCGGCAGCGGACGGATCGCACGTGTCGGTCCGTCGGTAATGCCGATGAAATTTATCGAAGGGGCAACTTTTCCGGCTGGTGCGGATGACGTCATGCAGATTGCCGATAAGTGGACGCATGTCACAATAGGTAGTCACTGGTCGCCTCACAGATCATTCGAATTTTGTTACATTTCGACACTAAGTACACACACGTGCTTCAATTATAATTGTTATTACGCATATCATGGAGCAAATCAGTGAATAGTGTATGATATTCTCCAAATTGAGAAATTTTTTTGAATATGTCATGTATCCACATTCTATGTCTTCTCTTATTTCCCTTCTTTTCTTCTTCATCTAATAACAAAGCAAAAATGATAAGTTCTTCATCACTTTCCATGATCGGAAACATTACACACTGCAATGTTTCCGATCGTCCACTCACACGAAAATGCGAATGTTACATGACCATCGCATCGGCAATCCGATCGCTACGGATACAGTGGACGCACTACCAAAAATCGATCCGTTTTATACGATACGTACGATGCATACCTATGGACGCGTACCTTTATTCCCACAACTATCAATTGAATACATTACAGAAATAACTTGGATGCCGTTACAATGTTAATGTTTCCGCCGAAAACTCTAGACCTACGGCTCTCTGCAATTTGTTTACAGATTGTGCCAAGCAAAGTAATATTCAAATAAATTGTAATGCAAAAGTCAAAAGATAACGGAATTCGATTCTCACACCATCTACCGAATTTTCAATGAACCCCTAAAATCTGTCTAGAGTTTTTGACAAAGCAATATCGAATCAGTGATCCCACCGGGAATTTTAAACATTTCTTTTGTGATCTCGATGGTTTCCATGAATCATGTAAATCAATAAGATCCTGGAACTATCAGCAACTCCGTAGCTGATCATTACCTCAACAAATAGTGAATATGTTTCGGGATGGTAGGTAGAATTGCCGAAAACATATTTTCAAAATTGAATATATAGAATGTAACGATGTCCAGCCTTCTTAAAGCTGAATGTTTTCACGCACACTCGTAGTAGGACGTGTCTGATTTGCGATGCTGCAGTAGATATAGTTCCAGTTTCAACCGAATGCAACATTGGCTCACGCGGGTTAGGAGTTTTTCAAGATATACCTTAAATGGGTCTCATATCGACCTGATAATGATATGTGTAGTACAGATGATGAAGATTAATCAATTACAAGGGTATACTGTACCTTCATGACTTGAACCCAAACTATGGGTGCACGCTCCTTAATTATCAATGTATGGAATATGCCCGATATAAAGGAAATATAAGTTATCCTTCAACAAGGCTCATGGTTGTTAAATATAATTCTCCCAACAGACTTTGTTCAAAAATAGAATTTATATTTTGAAAGAACATGAAAACTTCTCTACATGGAAGTTTAACATGCATTCATACATGGACGCAAGGATGTGTGGGAATGTGGTCCTGGTTCCGAAAAAGATTCTAAGGTAATTACGAAAGCAAGGGTGAAAACTATCCTATCTGTAGACCCTATCATTTTTGTCCATTTTCAAGATACCAAAACTGGCAAAGTTTCCTGAATTCTTGAAGTTTGTGAGCCTCTGGTGAAAGCCTCCTTAGCAAGAAAGGTTCGACAGGTCTTTAAGGTCACAACAAAGGGGTGGAAATTCCACACTCGTCGGCTCATCCGTGTTGATACTAACAAGGGGGAACGATTGATGATAATTCAAAAGAGCACTGACCGTGAACATATGAGATTTAGTGGAAGAGCAGAATCCTGTCTTCACGGAATTTTTGAGCTCGACTTTTTGACATTTGACAGCTAGTATCGAGAAAAAACAGGAATTAAAAAAAAAGGAATCTATTGTAAATAGGAAGTAGGTTCACTTTGCTGTCACTAAACGCATTCATCATCATTATTATACCCATAAAAGACAGACGAGTCTCCAACCCTTACACGATGCCCCGAAAAATCAAAATAGACGAACCGGAATACTGCGAAAGTACCACTCAGACAAATTGAGCAGCTGTTTTGATTACTACGGAAAGACAACCATTGAGATATATACAAGTTCTTGTCAACAAAATAATAGAAAACAATTTTCAAATACAATCTGAATGCAATGAAAAGGAACATGAAACATCCAACATAAAAAGTGACAGCAGAATATATTACAATGTACTCTTTGTGATCGGTCACGATCAGAAAATTGGAATGAATAAAAACAGACTGGAGAATTACGATACAGCAAAAACCCATCATCGGATAAATGCTGGATCGAGTCCATATGGGAACTAGAATCCTTCACATCGATCGGAAAAAAAAACAATAGTTTGGAATATGTCTCATCCCAGATAAATATTTTCCTGAATGGAATCTCCAAAATAGAATTTGGGATTATAGTAAAGAGAAAATCCACTCTGCATAATATCTCTTTCATAAATAATCAGTGACTGTTGTATTGGATTCCAGATGTAATTGCGAAATGCAATATCAGTCGAATATGAAAATGTACCCTGGTGAAGAATGTTCTTAAAAATTGAAAAAAAAATTGATGTGTTTTGATTAAATCAAAATGAAACTGAAAAATTAGGAAAGAACGGATAGCCACTATTTACATATCATCCTCAAAAGATATGCACAAAACGATAATCCAGAGGTTTTTGAACAATCCCTAGACGTGTGCCTATTCTGTATCAGATGCTTTATGCTTGGGCTTTTCATAGCAGAAGGAAACACTTAGCTTCTGATAATTCATCTCACACAGTAAGTTGCGGAACAACATATTTGAGTACTACTCTTTCCACGGAAAATTAAGGATCGCCGGCATATCACTTAAATTTTCGTTGATCTCGTCTCGAACAGGACACGGGCACCATTAAAAGGATTCCTGAATCGCCTTCCACCATATCGTCAAAATAGAATAGAGTCCTTACTAAATATCATCAATAGATGTATAATGCTACCATTTCATCTTTACAAAATGCACACGAAATTCGAAACTAAATCGGAACGAGAATTTAATATTACAAAAATTTCTCACAGCGATCTGGCTCCAGCGATTCGAGTTCTGACTTCTACCGACACTATTGTATCATTTGACAATCAGTCCCTAATATATCTCCGATGTAAGCATCTTACTAATGATCAAGATTCCGGATACTTCATTTCATTGTACCTCACGAAAAGATATATGACTCATCTTCGTCGCTACCCAGTGTTTCTGATTCCACACGTTTACCAATATCGCAAACCGTCTCAATATCGAGCACTAAAATTTCACTCCCTCATTGCACCCATCTAGTGACTGTTACAACCACTATGGTAAAGAACTAAGTAGGACCAAACGAACCAATATCAGCTTCAATACCATCACTCAGGCAATTTCATGTACTGCCAATATTCAAATCTGAATGGTTGAAGAATATTGGTAACACATGAACAGTATCATCCAGTGTTCGTCTATCTACATTTTTTTTGGATAACCAACATGCCAACATGAAAGATATAAATACTAGTATTTCTAGTATAAAGGCCGCTTTCATCAAAGCATTTGTTGAAGTGATTAAAGAATTGTAGTCCTAGAATTCGTCTGGAAAAGTTGTCGATACAAATGGAAAACTATGGCAAAGGGCACCCGCCGCAGAAGAGAGGGGTGATAAAAACCTTGGTAGAAAGTGCGAGACGCATTTCTATGCTAGAACATTTCGAGGAGAAAAATGTGTCATTTAGAAAATGCCTTTCTGAGTAATGGCTACCGCAAAGACGAAATTTATCGAGCCTTGCGACTCCGACAGGGATGTTCAATGAATGGCTTCGAACAAGCCGTTAATGGAAGGACCTTTCTGTCCTATATTAACGGGGTGACGGACCGCATTGGAAGACTGCTGGAAAAACATAGGGTGAGAACAATTTTCAAGCCTACGAGAAAAATTCAGGATAGCCTCAGATCTGCAAAAGACCCACGAGATCTATTATACACTCCGGGAGTGAACACAAAAGAAGCTGTCGATATGGCCAAACACAAAAATCGACGGTGACCGAACACGCTCTGTTCAATTTTCGAGCCTACGAGAAAATTTCAGGAAAGCCTTCTGATCTGCAAAAGACCCATGAGCCCCATTATTCACTCCGAGACTGTACCGAATACCGTGTAGTTGTGGTTCTGTCTATATCGGAACCACAAAAAAGAGCATGAAAAGGCGGCTAACCGAACACAAAAGAAGCTGTGGATATGGACAACCACATAAATCGGCGGTGACTGAACACTCTCTGTTGGAAGGTCATGATATTGACTTCGACGGAACTCAAGTGCTGGACACAATTACGAGCTAGTCATAGAAATTCACAAACAGAAAATCAACTTCTACCTCCAAGGAGAGAACCTGAAATCCACAGAACATGGATACAGGCTGTTCAAAATACACAGATCCTCCCAATGATAGAAAAAAAACGGTGATATTGCTGAATGGTTGACGAAAGAATTCGAATATCTCTTTATCGGACCAACCGATGCAAGGTTTCAACATTCACTGGAAATAATGGAAGAAATACAATTAGAAGAAAGCGAACTATGAGTATTATCAGATCTGAGTTCTTCATTTCCACGAGTCCCAATACCACAAACTCTATTGTGTTCGAAAGATCTTCAGAGAATCGAATTACTTGGCGAATGATACTGTTGAAGAACACCTCCAAACTGCCAAGCTTTGTATGGATGGAGTCTGTTGATGGTGTATAGTAAGATACTCGACATTGAATATATCCGCCAGCTCTGAACAGCAGGAGTTCAAAATTCACGTACAGGATGGGGAAAATAAAAATTGTCATTTTTAGATGTATCGGTCCTCAGGAACGCAAATAATGAAATGGAGTTTCACATTCATTAGAAAGACACGAATACGTTCGGGTACTTTCCTAACCAGTCGAATCATTGTCCATTACATAAAATGGCAGTACTGCAATTTCTCGTACATAGGTTGAACTATTCTTTCGAGGAAAAAATAAGTGTGACAATGAAAATTCACGAAATCAGATATCAATATTGCAACAATTGATACATTGACTGGAGCCAACGAGCATCGAAAATTCGATTCCAACATTTTACTCACATTGGTTACGGAAGTGTCCAACCTAGAGTCTAGAGAAAATCTGCGGATAGTTCTTCCACCACGTCAGATTGTGAACTATTTATGGAAAGCTAAGTCTAGTTTTCAGCTTGCGTGTCAGTTTTCTTCTTTTGGAGACGCTAATATCGTCAACGGAACGCTCGTCAACTGCAAGTAATATCAGTTTAGTGTTAGGGTAATTGAACTATACAGAAAGTCTCAAATTTCACACCAAAAGTTTTATCGTTTATACTCTCTTGATATCATGAGAAAATATAAGTGGACCGAAAATATACTGCTCATATCATCGAAACCTCACTTTGCATTCCACTAATATCAACTCAGGGCTATGAATCCTTTCATCTACATTGTGATTGATGATGCGAGGATATTAAAAGTCGATTTTGATGGAACACACCATCCATTATCATTTTCATAAATTTGCCAAAAGCATTAGCAAATGAGGCAGCATATATTCGAATCTATCAGAAAAATGACCATTTCTCTGAGTTAACAACCAAGTCAAAACAGGATAATATATAGGACGGATAGAAAGTTGTCTATGTTCATTTTGAATTGAAGTAGGCATAAAAATGTTCTGCGCTGTTGACAATTCAATACTGTTTTCATATGAGTGATATTTTTTCATTAAACGCTCCTATATTGTGGTTTGTAGTGTTTGTTATCTCCGTTTGATTTATGCTTTGCTAGAAAATTAACGCCTTTTGCCTCGCATATCTCAGAATTACTGGGATTTGCATCCGTTTGGTAACTTCTGATTTTTTCGACGTTTCGACTTCCAGAATAGCTTCAGAAATTCATTGAACTATTTTGATATCATCAGATAAATGACTAGATACTATATCTTAAATTTTGCAGAGTCCTATCTCTATCATTATGATCGAAAATTACCATAAAGTCAACTCAACAGAAAATCAGGAATCATGGATAGTGAAAACTGTTTATATATTAAAGTAAGGTAATTTTAAATCATACAGTTGGTCTCAAGATGCAAATAAGTATGAATAAAATCACACTGCGAAATTTATTAATGCACTTGAGAGAGAGGTTGTTGATAGGTGGAGCCAAAAATTGTTCCAGAAGGAAGAATTCACCGTCAATAAAGCCATACCGAAAGCAGATCAAGAAATGAGCAGGAAGTATTGGCAACGACTGAAGAACGGAACCACCTTGAAAATCAGGTTAGATTCCGGAAAATCCATCCAACAATATCCCAGAAACAGAGTCAGCAAAAGGATACATTCCAAGTTTTTTACGCATTTTAAATCCCCAATTCAACACATTTCCGGCACTACGACATCCATTCTATTTTGACGATATGGTGGAAGGCGATTTAGGAATCCTTTCAATGGTGCACGTGTCCTGTTCGAGACAAGATCAACGAACATTCAAGTGATATGCCGGCGATCCTTAATTATCCGTGTTTTCAGTGTTTGCTTCTGCTATGAGTAGCCAAACCTCTTTTCGTGCTAAAGCATCTGATATAGAATAGACACTGGACGTCTAGGGACTGTTCGAAAACCTCTGGATTATTGGTTTTTTGCATATCTTTTGAGGATGATATGTTAAAAGTGGCTATTCGTTCTTTTCTGATTTTTTAGTTTCATTTTGATTTAATCAAAACTTTATGTATCAATTTTTTTTCCAATTCTTAAGAACATTCTTCTTTTGGGTACATTTCCATATTCGACTGATATTGCATTTCGCAATAACATCTGGAATCTAATACAATAGACGATTTGAGATGCAAGCCTCGATGGAGGTCCATCATCTTGCGAGTCTTCATGACGAGATTTCGTAGCTCCTCTCGTGTCCATTTCACTACTCTGGAGGGGTAGAGTAGGATCGTAACGGCAAGCGTATCAGTTGCAGCTACTTAATTCTTCCCCTACAATTCTGATGACCAGATCTGACAGAGTTCGTGCAGATACTTGCCGAGTAGCGGAATTATTTTTGCTGAATCGATTTCCTGAAATTGGCGTTGTTCCATTACGTGAGGAAGTGTATATCTCTTCGGCATTGACATGTGATGCTTCCGTCCACAAGCTGTATGTCCTCTCTGTATTCCTCACATCGTTCTCTTTCGAGATGGACCGCTGCACATTTGTCTACCTCGAAATCCATCTCGATAACATGCCTGTATTCTGCCACCATTCTCAAGGACTGATGCAGGTTCTTGACCCCTGAGGCATAAAGTTCGAGGAGATTCATATAAAATAAATGGGTGACCTTTTGCCTCCGGTCTCCGAAGGTGAGTGAGATGCTCTGTTTGGACCTTTGCCTGACGTAATGTTATGGTGAAGCGGGTTCTCCAAAGCGGCATCAGTTGTTCAATGCATCCCACTATTTGATCGGGCACCGAAAGGCACTTGAGCAAATGCATTATCAGTTCATGCTATGTTGTATCCAAGATGTTGTATCGAAAGCTACAGGCCATCGAGAGGTTACTGTCGCTATCATCATTATTATTTCTTAACCCTCAAATGAGCACAGATCACCTTCTTTTCACTGGAATCGATTGGTTTCGTCCTGGGTAATAATCGAATAATTTCGAAAGCATGAAAGCTTCTGTCACCAATATGGATAAACATAATCAATTAGAACAATAATTGGATTACATCATTCTAATCGAATGGAATTAACGAGAATAGCTATTTTCATCAATTCGTTATTATATTATCGCATTGTTTGTATATTAATGAATATATACTGTAATAGAGTAATTCCAATATGAATTCATTTGTAATTGAACCATTACCGATATGTTTTTTTGAGGTTCATTTCGAAATTGTTATTGTTGTCTCTAAATTCAATAATCTCCATTTGAAATATGAATTAAATTCCACTGGGGACAGATGGAGCTCAAATTACAAGAGGATTCATGAGGAGGGGTGACAAACAGACGAATGGGAAATGAATGGGAAATTTGATAGAAATAACTGAAGAAGAAATGAAGAGGGTAAGGATAGAAATGGCAGAAAAAGGCATCAAAGAGATCAAGTAACTGATAGTATGCAAATTTGGGATATACACTGAGACGAACTATTCAATCGATTCTTTCATTCCTTTGAAACCTAGGCCAGACTCACCACTGTCACATCAGCAAGCCTTCATCAGGAATATTTCAATTGCAAATTGTCTATTCATCTCAAGTCTTGCTTCCATTTGCAAATCGAAGAGAATTTGGCATGGAAAGAGATTTCAATTTGTTCGGAGTCCTAAACAGATTCAGCCCTCTCTTCCTCGTGCTCTTTCTCAGTAGTACTTCCTGCAAAACATTAGGCTGCGTACAGGACATTGCAAGGTTGTTGAATGCGACGGACTTACGATTAGCGGTACTGTCGGTTTTTTCCTCTGCCCAAAATCAAAGAAGACAATTCTTGCCTCGTAGCTGTAAAGGGCTTGCAAAGAATGAATTAAGTTGAATTAGAGGTATAATCAATAGTATCTCCATCTTACTTATGAAACTGCAGTACTGAGCTTCAACTGGAGAGGTATATTATTGGTTCACTAGCTATCTACAGAATAGATCCCACTGCACTAAGTTCAACAATCGTAAAGAGATATCAATCATATATATGATATCAATTCCGAGTCCACAAGGCAGGTGTACCACTACTCTTCATATTATAACTGGGTGGGTTTATATACCTTTTTTTCTAAACCCGTACTATAATAATATACTAATATGCCAATAATCCGTTTCATAAGGATATTCTCTATGAAATGGTTTGAAAATCTATACTGTGATGAAAAATCGGTATTATTTCGTACGAATAATCCAAAATTTTTGTCACAAATTATGGACAACAATTTCCTAACCATGGTGGTTTACATTTTCCTGGTGAAATTGTATCAATAATTTGACAATTCGGTGCTTCGGATCTAAAAGTATTAGATATTTAATGTACTTATTTATTTTTGAGGAATTTTTCAACCCAAACGTTGATCATAGTAGCAGTTGAATGCATATATTCATCTGGAGAATGTTGGCGATATATTTTTCGAAAACATATCTACCCCTTCAGAGAATGAGTCTTCTCGCACCTTTCTCAGTAGTAGATTTTCAGCAGCAGTAATTTCGTCAATGTCTACCTCAGCATCTTTTTTTCCGAACTACGGCAATTGTCGATGGATCTTTTCATCCACGTCGTTGCCCTCAGCAGTCTTTGCCATTTAGAATATCTTTCGGTGGTGGTATAACCAATTTTTGTTTGACGAAATTCAAGAGAACAGATTCCGCTTGCTCTTCAGTGTCCAAGGTATCAACATTTGAAACTTCAATGTTTCAGCAATACTCATTAACTTTGTCTGCTACATTTTTTTGGATCCTACAAATCTCCCTTTCATATTTGTCAATACCTGTATCTCACCTAGCCTTTATGTTAGCTTGAGCGATTCAACTTTGGTTTTATGTATATAATGAAATTGGAGAGAAACCCAAGTGAATCAAAAACACTTATGACAACGCGTAAAACATCTCTTTTTGTAGGTCTTTTTCATCGGTCAAAATATGACTGTCAGTTTTATTGAATTTAGTATTGAAACAAAAGAAATCATTCTCTGGGTTCAATGCAATACAATACAATATCATTTATTTCCCATTGAACAATAAAACATGTTTTTAGGTTCGTCAACATACATACAAAGACAGGAAAAACACAATAAATGCTTGTATAACAATAAAACATAGACAGTCAAACAATTGAACGCATTTGGTAAAACTCATTCATTGTGTAGAAGCAATTTTCGGTGAGGAATTTTCTCAGAGACACTTTGAATGTGCTTAGTGTTGGTCTGTCTCGTATTTCTTGGGGCAGTTTATTATATTCCCATTGTCTCTGGAGAGTTGTATTTTAGTTCGAGCCTCGAAAATGAAACGTAATAATTATTTTGACATCTAGTATTCATGCCAGTAATGACATGGACTCTTCTGAATTTTAACTTATTTTGGAAAATATAAACACTTATTTCAAATATGTATAAGGAAATCAAAGGCATGACTTTGAATTCGACAAAGAAATTTCTGCAAGAATGTTGCTTGTTCACCTTAGCAGTGCATCTGATTTTTTTTTGTGAGATAAAAACGTATTTTCAAGAATCTTACTGAGATTTCTGAACATATATGCAAAAGAAGACAATTTTGTCATGAGATTCTCACAATGTTCCTTTCACTTGAAACACTCGTCAACTCTTAGACCCAATATACTCACTGAAGTAGCCGAATTCATGATAGACAGCTGCCCAGTGTCGAATGTAAGTGGTAGACAATTTTTTTTCTGAGTATGAAATCTCAGAATTTGAGTTTTACTGTGGTTAAAAACCATATCATGGTTTCCGAAGAAATCACCAATATTCTGTAGCAGGATGCTGCCTCTTGATGCAACATCATTTTCATTTTCCCCCGATACGATAAAGGTAAAGTCATCGGCATATGCCACATAGTCGTTGGTGATACTATTTATGCTACTAAGATAAACAATAAAGAGTATAGGGCCCATCACTGACCCCTGGGATATGCCTACGTTTATTTGTACATAATCTGATAATGTGTTACAAATCCTGTTCCGTGTACAATGTTGCAATGATATAAATTGCTTTCTATCTAATAGAAAACTTGATATCCAGCTCAATGGTTCACCTCTTATGCCATAGTTTTCCAATTTCATTAATTATATATAAATCTTGACGCAGTCGAACGACCTGCTGAGGTCACAAAAGAAGTGACAGGGCCTTCGGCTGAGTCAAGATATCGTACAAGTTGATCATACAGTGAAATTAAAGCAGTATTAGTTGACTTTTCATATTGGAAGCCATGCTGATTGCTTGGTATAATATTATATTTACTTAAAAAATCTATTATTTTGGTTACGAATGCATGTCCAAAAAATTTATGGAATCCAGTGGGGATAGTGATGGGCCTATCACAAATTACAAGAAAGAGCATCTTTATTATCCTTCAATAAGGGTATAACTTTACTATACTTCAGAGACTTGAGGTATGTACCTGATGTAAGGGAGAGGTTGATTTAAAAGGTTAGTGGTGTAATAGTTTCAGTAAGTACATTTTTTAAAACGGAAAATGGTATCTAGTCGATACCACTGGACACTTTGTTTTTGGTTTCGCTCATTAACAAATTAGAGAGTTCATTTTCTGTACAGGGTCTCAAGAAAAAAGAGTTCCCGTTGACAGAATTTGGTTCGTGAAATCTGAAGGTATCAGACTTATTACTTTGATTCCTGAGCAGATTCATCGGCGCGTCTATGAAAAATTTATTGAACGTGTTCGCTATCTGTTGAGGATCCGTTATTTTATGTCCTGCTACGTTTTTGATAGTGATATTGTGTTGAGGTATTTCCTCGTTATTGTTCTTAAACGTTATTATTGCTTTGATTGTCAGAATTCAGAATTTTGTTTTGATAATGCTGTTTTTTTCATTTATCAATCAAATTTATGTGATGCTTTTTCGCTCGAATATAATTAGGTTTCAGTTCTGGATGAGTTTTTTGTAATACATGAAGATCCTTCAGGCGATTACTGGAATCAATGATATCACTATTGAGCCAGCCCTTCCGTTTCAGGTTTAGTTTATTTGGTTTTCGTGGAAAGTGATTATCGAATTCTTTTAGAAATATGTTATAGAAATTGTCAAATGCAGTATCTAAGTCACCGACATAAACCGATGACCATCCCTTCAGAGGGAGATTGTTTGGAGTTTTCAATAACATAACTGTCAAAGAACCTGTTTGATTCGAATGTATAATCTTCTTAATAATAATAATAATAATAATTCATTTTCAGGATGCACAATAGTACAAATAAAAAAAGTCATGGTGTTACAAAATACAAAATTACAAAGTACAATAAATGATTCATCTCACAATGAAAAGTATTCATGCAATGTATACACGTTTTTGTCGATTAAAAACATTTTTAAATGGTGTTTAAAACTGCTTAGTGTCGGAATGTTCTTTACTTCCGTAGGAAGTTTGTTATGAATTCTCAGGCCTAAATGGAGCCACGACTTGACACAAATGTCATACTTGAAGTTCCTATTTTGCCTAGTATAATAGTTGTGAATGGAAGAGTTCAGAATCAAAAGGCATTTTTATTTGTGTAAATATGTACACAAATTTCAAAAATGTATAAACTACATAAAGTTAAAATTTCGAAACTTTTAAAGATGTCTCTGCATGACTCTCTGTTAATAACATTGGCCATGATTCGAATAATTCTTTTTTGGATAATAAAAACATTCGGTGCCTGAACTGAAGCACCCCATAAACAGATTCCATATCTCAAACGTGATTGGACCTGAGCGTAATATACTTGTACCAATTGAGGTAGAGACAGTAAAGTTCTCAGATTTCTGAAAAGATAGCAAATAGAATTTAACTTACTGATGAGGAAATTGCAATGGCGTTTCCAGTTAAGGTGCTCATCAATAAATACTCCTAAAAACTTCGTAGACTTAACATTCTCCAATTAGTTTGAGCTGATGTTTATTTCAATTTTTTTGCATATTCTTTGCCGGTTATGAAATTTAATTTAAATTCTCCTAACAGGACTCATACAATTTCTCATCGGTTTTTTCACTGACGATTATCGACGTGTCATCGGCATATCTTATGAAAGTTGCATTCTCTGCAATATCATTCAAATCATTGGTATAAAGTAAAAACAATATGGGCCCTAACACGGATCCTTGAGGCACTCCTATATTGATACGAGAATGTTCAGACTTTTTCTGCATAATACATGAGCTAATTCTTGTCGTAACACTAACGAATTGTTCTCTGTCAGAAATGAATGACTCGATCCAGTTAAATGCGACTCCTCGAATTCCATACGCATATAGTTTATCCAGAAGGACATCATGCTGGACGCAATCAAAAGCCCTACTCAGGTCACAGAACATTCATTAGGACATTCATCGCGCTCTATCATACATGAGTGTTTCGGATTCAATGACCTCAAACCAATTTCATCTCGCGATAAAAATTTTATTTTATTTTTCTTCTCCTATAATAATGCAAGAGGCGCTACGCCACTGTTGTTCAGTCCATCGCAGCAGACAAAAATTAGAGTCAAAACGTACACTATTCCAATGAATGTCCGCCGAAAAAGAGTGTGTGTTGGTGCATTCTGATCTTTTACGAATATACTTTAGTGCTCGCATAATTTCCTCGAGGAACTCAATCTCATCACCGCAGGCGAAAGGAAGGGCAGATTCGAACGATGCAGCAGGAACTTAGTGGTAAGTCTCTTGCATAACAAAAAATACAGTCCATTTCAATTTGTTCGAACATAAGTTTTGGTCCTGCAGAGCCAAGATTACTTTGATGAAATTGGTTTTCGTCTTGAAAACTCAATAATCAATTTTTTATATGAACTATGTGCATTGTTGCATTGTTTTGTTAGCAAAAAAACCAGTGAGTTTTTTGTTTCCTTTTCCTCTTTCGCTGTTTGAAATTTTGCTCAGTGGTCGTTAGTTGAAGCGACTGGAACCGTAGGCGCAACTGTTGCGCGCATAGCAAACTCGCGTATTCAATTTATTTAGTTTCGACTGTTTCAAGTTTCGAGCATTTCAGCTCAGTTGGTGTAGATTGTTTTGGGGCGATCAGCTGTTTACATTGGTTCTGTTTTGAATTGATTTAACGATTTATTCTTCAATACACAATAACGTGCTATTATTTTCAAATTGCTTATCAAACGCCACTCTACTCGGTTTGGTAATGATAATGGTGATTTCTGATTTTGAATTAAAATAAGGTACTGAAAATTTTATGATATCGTTTTTTCGATTTTGAAATTACTTGCGATTCATTTCTCAGCGTATAACTCAGTGGTGCGTTTCCTTTGAAATTTACTCGTGTCTAGTGATTCGGTTGGCCAGTTTCATTATTTAAGGTTGTTTGTTCAATAACAAAATGACAACCAACGCTATAAAACTTAAAAATTATACAGCTCAAAGGCATACCGAACTCATTAAATTGACTGAATTAAAGAAGGTGGCGGACAATGCATTATTGGATGCATCATATCATCATAATTTGAAATGTCGTTATAAAAATATTGAGAATATTTATTCCCAATTCGTTGATTTGCATACGGCAATAACAAATCTTGTATCTGCTCAAGAAAATGCCGATTTAGATTTACACAATCAGATTGTAGCCACCTTTGAAAATGATTATTATCACATTCAAGCAATTTATGCCAAGCTTTTTGAAGACGAATTGAATAATACCGTACTCAGTTCCACTCCAGGAGAGGCTCGCTCGAATGTGAAACTGCCAAAAATGGAAATTCCCTGTTTTGGGGGTGATGTTAAGGAATGGCAAAATTTTCTAGATATGTTCAATTCAATTGTACATGAAAATCCAAACATATCGAATATTGAGAAGTTCAATTATTTGATTAACTCCGTGACGGGTGAACCTTTGGATCTAGTTAAATGCACTCCTCTGGCGGGTCGAAATTATATGGTTGCATACAATGCTTTGAAGGAAAGGTACCAAAACACTAGAAAAATTGCTACTTCTCATTGGCACACGATAATTAATACAAAAAAGGTGAAAGATACTGGGAATCCTCATCTGTTACGCCAGTTGATAGATATATTTAGCAAAAATATCTCAGCTTTGGAAATCTTGGGCTTTCCGACCCAACATTGGGATTTTGTTCTTTTTAATTTATTATTAGACCGTTTAGATCCCACAATCGCTACTCAATTCGAACTGAAATATGAACCATTGACTGAAGGAAAATATTACGAAACTTTGGTAAAATATTTGAATTCTGTTTATTCAGCGATGGATAATGTAAATTTTTCACAAAATGAAACAAAACAATCTCAACCTCACAAATGGAAGGCCAGTGTGGATAAGCTCAATTTGCCTAAAACAAAATCAACGTCAAGTTTTGTTGTAAATTCAAATCAAAGTCTCAATTGTCAAGTATGCAACAAGGATCATTTAATTTATAATTGTCAGAACTTTCTCTCGAAAACGCCAGAGGAGCGCTATGCCATTGTAAAAAGAAATAAATGGTGCGCTAATTGTCTGGGTTCGAGGCATTCCACGAACCAATGTTCCTCGAAGGGATCTTGTCGTTTATGCCCTTCTCCGAAACGACACCATACTCTTCTTCATTTCACTCATAATTCTCCCCAGCCTATTTCACAAAATCATAATGTTAACATACAAAATAATACCGTCCCGCAAGCATCTGCTTCATATTCTCACACTCAAAACTCTCATACTCTAGTACCCTTTGCTCGCAGCTTTCCTGCTGAAATATCTCATTCTCAAAATACAAACTCCCCTTCTACAGTTTTGAATGTTGTTGAGGATAAATCGACTGTACTCTTAGCTACAGCCCTTGTCAAAGTATTAGACCACAAAGGATGGTATCAACCTGTTAGAGTTTTATTGGACAGTGCCAGTCAAAGCAATTTTATTTCTCATAAATGTTGTAATAGACTAGGTCTAATTCGTAAAAAAATGTCTGTTGAGATATACGGCGTTGGTCAAACAAATGCTCATGTTTCTGAAGGAGTATCGTGTTCCATTAGACCATTTGAAAATTCTCAACCTATCTTCATGATAGACGCTCTTGTTTTGTCGAAAATATGCTCTAATATTCCTGCCAGTACTATAAGTGAGCATAGAATTGACGCATTCTCTGAACTCAATCTAGCGGATCCCTCTTTTAATATATCTCAACCGGTAGATATGCTTCTTGGTGCTGACATTTTTGCTCGCATTCTGAAAGGTCCATCGGTAATTCAAGAAGTTGATGATCCCATTGCTCTTGATACTACTTTCGGTTGGGTTATCATGGGAAAAATAAAAGTTTCTTCTCCAATTTGCTCACTAGTTGCATCTGTTGATTCATTTACTCCTACACTCGAAATTCTCGTGAAACAGTTCTGGGATCTCGAGCAAGTTCCGGAATCTATTCACCTCTCTCCTGATGACGTCAAAGCGGAAGCGCTGTACCAAGCCTCTCTGTCTAGAGATAAAAGCGGTCGTTTTATTGTATCTTTGCCATTCAAAGATGAATTACCTGTTTTCCCTAATTCACGTGATATCGCTTTGAGACGGTTTCTTTCATTGGAAAGGAGACTTTTGAAGGATTCATATCTTTATCAACAATATGGTGATTTCATGCGTGATTATTTAGACTCTCAACATATGGAATTAATTTCCAATGAAAATTTTACCCCACACACATACTATATACCGCATCACTCCGTTCTCAAACCTGATAGTACTACCACCAAACTCCGCGTTGTTTTCGATGCATCGTCACGATGTAGTAACAACTTATCACTCAACGACAATTTATTGATTGGACCCAAGCTTCAACCTGACATAGCTTCCCTTCTCTTACGTTTTCGTATTCACTCGATCTGTTTCACGGCCGATATCAAACAGATGTACAGACAAATACTAGTTACGCAACCTCACCAAGACTTTCAAAGAATAGTCTGGAGATTTACTCCAAATGACCCAATTCAAGACTATCGATTAAAAACTGTTTCTTTCGGCATGTGCTGCTCTCCTTTTCTAGCTATCCGTACGATGCACCAACTAGCTGAGTTGTATAAGAATGAGTACCCCACAGCTTGCCATATTCTCAAAAATGACATGTTTGTTGACGATATAGTCACTGGATGTTCAACTCTTGACGAAGCTCTCCAACTTCAACAGGATCTTACTCATGTTCTGAAAAGAGGGGGCTTTGAATTGCGTAAATGGGCTAGCAACCATCCACAATTGCTATCAAATCTTCCTGCTGATCTTCTGAAATCGTCCAATCACTCGTTGGATCTTGATTGTAACTTCAGTCTCAAAATATTAGGCTTACAGTGGAATACAAATCAAGATTTCTTCTCATATCAAGTCACGCCTGTTGACAAACCGTGTACCAAACGTAATATTCTGGCTGAATTAGCTAGAATATACGACCCCCTAGGTTTTCTCACTCCCTCAACTCTCTTTGTAAAGGTTCTTCTTCAAAAATTGTGGGCATCTGGTGTGGAATGGGATAATCTTCCTTCCAGTAATATCGTAAAGCGGTGGCATACATTTAAGGAACAGTTACATTATTTTTCTCATATTCAAATTCCTCGACAAGTTTTTCAAAAAGGATCTACCTCTCCCGAGTTGATTGGATTCTGTGATGCGTCTGAGGTGGGATATGCGGCAGTGGTGTACCTTAGAACATATGAAAATGGCAAAATTTCAAGCCATTTGCTGTGTGCGAAATCAAGGGTGGCTCCTCTCAAAAAAATCTCAATTCCACGTCTAGAGTTATGTGCAGCGCTTCTTTTGGCTGACTTATTACATTTTGTCAACATTACCTATGAATCTGTAATCAAATTTTCAAAAACAATTGCCTTCACAGACTCCACGGTAGTCTTAGCCTGGTTACAAGGTTCTGCTCATCAGTGGACTACTTTTGTAGCCAACCGAGTAACACAGATTCAGAAAAAATTATCTCCTTCCCTTTGGTACCATGTTTCGTCAAAAGACAATCCAGCGGATCCAGGTTCCAGAGGATTACTTCCCTCGGAACTCGTCAACAACTCCCTATGGTGGGCGGGTCCTCTTTGGTTACGTGATTCCTATGAAAAATGGCCACAAAATGCTCTAAATAACTCCAATATCCCTAGTACCACTAATGAGCAACGCAAAATGGTCTTTTCTACCGTAGTTGAAAGCCACCCCATACTTCCACTGTTAGAACGCTACTCATCACTTCCCAAAATTCAGAGAATTATCTGTTATATATCACGTTTCATCAAAATATGTACTTCTAAATCGAAGGCCACTGTTTTCAATTTCGCAGCTCAAACACTGCCAATTTCCATGTTCGAAATGGAGGATGCTCTTCTAGTGCTCATTAAAATTGTTCAAGCAAAAGAGTTTCACAATGAAATCACCTTACTTAAACAAAAGAAATCGCTCCCTAAGGCTCTGAGAAAATTAACTCCCTTTATTGACGATTCAGGAATCTTACGAGTGGGGGGAAGGTTGACCCACGCCAATATTCCGTTCGATCAAAAACATCCCGCTCTTTTACCGAATAATCATCGATTAACCACACTTATAATCCAATTTACCCATTCTCGATATCTACACCCTGGATTTCAAACCTTGCTTTATCTTCTGTCTCAACGTTATTGGATAATGTCACCAAAAAGAACCATCAGGCGAGTACTTTCAAATTGTTATCGATGTTTCAGAACTCATCCAAGATCAACTCAGCCCCTGATGGGTGATCTACCGAAGGTTCGAATTTCGCAGGTTAAACCATTTTCTAAGGTGGGCATGGATTTTTGTGGTCCCTTCAAAACAGTTGCTTCTCGTCTTCGAGGTGCAAAACGATTGAAATCATACATTTGTGTATTCTGTTGTATGTCAACAAAGGCAATTCACCTAGAATTAACTTCTGATCTATCTACAGAATCGTTTCTCGCCTCTTTACGTCGCTTTGTGGCTCGCAGAGGTCGCTGTACAGATTTATATTCTGATTGTGGCAGCAACTTTTTAGGGGCTTCTCGTGAACTTCATAATATTATGCGGAATGCTGCTGAACCTGAAGGTATACGATTCCATTTTATTCCTCCTTCTTCCCCTAACTTTGGTGGTCTCTGGGAAGCGGGCGTCAAATCCGTAAAAACCCATTTATTTCGGTGTGTAGGCGATCAGATCCTAACATTCGAAGAATTCTACACTGTTTTAGTGCAGATAGAGGCTCTGTTGAACTCGCGACCACTCTGCACTATCAGTTCAGATCCAAATGATGACTCTGTTCTCACTCCCGGTCATTTTCTGACACTCGAACCCTTAACTTCAGTGCCTGATACTGATTACAGTCACATTAAATTGAATAGATTGTCACGATGGCAAATGATCCAACGACTTCAGCAAGAATTTTGGCGTCGCTGGCATGTGGAATATTTGCATACCCTAATGCAACGGAGCAAATGGACTGACCCAGCTACTCCCATAGATATTGGCCGAGTTGTTCTACTTAAAGATGACTTAGCACCACCCCTCAATTGGCCTCGCGGTCGTGTCACACAATTGCACCCTGGAGTTGACGGGGTCACACGAGTAGTTACTGTAAAAACCAATAAGGGCACTTACAAGCGGCCAGTGAGCAAAGTTTGTCCTTTACCGAATTGCTAGGGCATTTCGATAAAATAATTTCCCTATCTTTCACTTATTACTAGTTATTTTTTTTTGTGGTATTCAATATTATTATTGATATTATTATTTTTTTTTTGTTAGCTATAATTAATTGTATGAATCAATTATTCACACTCAAGATGTAAAATCGATTCATTCATTATTTTCACTAATTTTGTTAAAATGTTGCATTTGGTGGGCGGTATGTTTCGGATTCAATGACCTCAAACCAATTTCATCTCGCGATAAAAATTTTATTTTATTTTTCTTCTCCTATAATAATGCAAGAGGCGCTACGCCACTGTTGTTCAGTCCATCGCAGCAGACAAAAATTAGAGTCAAAACGTACACTATTCCAATGAATGTCCGCCGAAAAAGAGTGTGTGTTGGTGCATTCTGATCTTTTACGAATATACTTTAGTGCTCGCATAATTTCCTCGAGGAACTCAATCTCATCACCGCAGGCGAAAGGAAGGGCAGATTCGAACGATGCAGCAGGAACTTAGTGGTAAGTCTCTTGCATAACAAAAAATACAGTCCATTTCAATTTGTTCGAACAATGAGTTTGTCGAAAAACGACAGCAATGCTGTAGTCGTAGATTTTTCCGGTAAAAAACCATGCTGATTGTGAAAAGGAATGTTCATCTTGGCAAATTTCAAGAGTCGTTCTAAGAAGCTATACTCGAATATTTTTGTAAATGAGGATGCCACTGTAATCGGTCTATAGTTCTCTACTAAATGACTATCGTGTTTCTTGAATATTGGAATAACTTTACCCAGTTTCAAACTCTTCGGAAAGGCCCCTCAACAAAAGATAGATTCACCAAAAAAACAAAGGCTGAATAATAATATGAATGATTTTCTTCAACAGAAACATGGGTACCTCATCTGGACCTGAGAAAGATTTATTTTTCATTTTACGACAGAGCAAGGCGAGTAATTCCGTCTCAACAAATGGTTCTAAGAAAATTGAATTCATTATATAATTGGTATCAAATGAAGTTGGCTGACTAGTTTTGTTAACAACCTGATGAAGAGCGTTTACGAAATATGAGTCGAATAAATTTGCAACTATCACTGGGTCCTCGACTAAGTTCCCGTTCTCAACTAAACTGATGTTTTTTAGAGACTTTTTGCTACCGTTCAATTCCGATACGACTTGCCAAAGTGCCTTCGACACATTAGCAGAATTGGCAATTTTGTTACGAAAATAATTCTTTTTTGAGCTCTCATATTATTTTTTGTGAGCTTTCTTAGACATTTTATACGCATTGTCTAATTCTGGATATCTCAACCTCAATTGGTACAAGTCTTTCAGTTTGGAACTAGATATTTTTACTTCGTTAGTAATCCACTTACGCGAGTTGTCTTTAGGACGAACTTTTCTCAGACTGAAATGTTTTTCAAAGTGAAAGGAAAAAGTCTCGAAAAATGTTTCAAATGCTTCGTCCTCTGAAGAACACTCATAAACCTCTGTCCATAATTCATTGAGCAATTCCGAACAGAAATCTTGAATATTCTCGAAGCGACGACGAAATTGTACATCTCGATGTACTTTTGGTGCTGTACAGTCGATCTGCACAATTCCTGACTCCAACAAAATTGTGCGATGATCTGAGATATCATTGTCTACTACAGAAACAATCTGGTTTTGTAAATTGGTATAGATATGGTCTATTATCGTTGATGAGTGCGATGTTACACGTGTAGGCCAACCGACCACTTGTCTCAAGTTGAAGGATTTCATCAAAATCTCCAGATTGAACACATGCAAATTATCATAACTTTTGATTGAAGCATCAAGATTGAAGTCTCCATTCAAAATAATTTTCAGTGTTGGCTCGAGAAGGTGTTCTAGAATCTGAGTGATTATATTAAAAAATTCGTCAATGTCTCCATCCGGAGATCAATAACAGGTTATTACCAAAACAGTCGTATCCAAAAAATAATTTGTACACCGTAGAGCACACACTTCACAAACCTTTTCTTTACAATATTTGCTCAGATCTATACTTGTGCATGTGAGTTCTTTTTTTGCGGAGATCAATAACAGGTTATTACCAAAACAGTCGTATCCAAAAAATAATTTGTACACCGTAAAGTACACACTTCACAAACCTTTTCTTTACAATATTTGCTCAGATCTATACTTGTGCATGTGAGTTCTTTTTTGCATAAATAGCGACGCCGGCACATTTGATCATTTTTCTGCAATAATAGCTGATTAAACGATAATTTTCAATAACTTTGCTTTCTATACTGTTTGAAGGAGCGTGAGTTTCAGTAATACAAATGAAATGTATATGCGACTCAACTATATCAACCTCTGAGGAATTTGAAGACTCAATGTTCAGAGATTGAGCATTCAAAAGAATTAGGTCAGGATTAAACATCAACTCACTATAACCGGTTGTGGGGCCAGTTTCCGAAAAAACTTGCTAACGTAGGCACCCTCCGGCCACAGTTCAGAATTCATAGCTTTACGGAAGTTTTCTTCATAAATGTTAACCTTGAACGACGTGTAGATAGTGGGCTGTCTTGCGAGTTAACGGTGTACACTCAACTTCGGGGAATGAAGTAACGATTCTTCTGGAATGGGATCATTGATTTCCAATAATACACTTCTGTGATCTGCAATGGTGTTATCAAAGACACAGCACAGGTTGTTTACATTTTCTTGTATAAAAATCTATCAATGTGGACGTTGTCTCAGTTACTTTTGTCGGCCACTCTACACAGGGTGTAAGCACGAGGCACAACCGTATATACATTTTGCTTTTATACGCATCAAAGTTGAAATCTCCACAAACAATAAGATCAATATTCAGAGTATATACACTACTGAGGATTTCTGATAAAGAATCAATAAACAAATCAGCATCTCTAGACGAAGATCTGTAGCATGAAAGTATCAAATATTCTTCATTAAACTGTTTGAATTTGACTGCGCATACTTCAATATCTTCGTCAATACAGTAGCTTCTTAGATTACACTTTTAATGACCAGGCTGTTTTTCATAGATTTTTTCACCCAAATTCCAACAGCACCCGAAAGAAAGATTTGTCTACTATAGTAGGTTACTAATTCATAACCATCTATGTGTACAACACCACCCTCGGTATTGTCTTTGAGGCCAGTTTCTGTTAAACACAAAAAATGTACATCTTTATATATACTGATATCAGCGAGTAACATATTGATTTTGTCAGTACAAATAGAATTGATTTTCAAGAGCATTATTTTCGGCTCATAAATTATGTTTGAGAGGGCTTCTGGTTCTTTTTCCATGAAAAACGACTGATATAAGATCCAAATGGCCATATACTTGCATTCATTGCTTCTCTGAAGTTGCTATCATAAATTGTTACCCTGTATGATGAGTATATATAGATGGAAACTTGGGCGTTAAATTTTCGCATACAGCTTCGGGAGACCTGTTCTGGACAAGTTTTTGCATGTCGTCCAGGGTGGTTTTAGAATCAATTCTTGAGACGTGGAGGGTAACTAATTTTGGTACAACTTTCACAGTCTCTGATTGTTCATTTTGTCCCACCACGATTTGTCTCTTTTTTCTATCAGTAACTTCATTCCACTGGTTGTTTTGGTGTTCACCAGCTGCTGCTGAGCTTGATAATTCAAGGAGTCTAAAAACTCAGCTGATGTATCGATGTTATTTTTTAAAAATTTCACATTATTCGTCAAGAGGAAAGGATCTACATCCTGAAAAACACTAGGTACTTTCATTTGCCAACCAGTTCCAGATTGTGAACAACTTCAGATATAATCTTTTTAGCTTCTTTTACTGTGTACTCAAGTAGCCATCCATATAGTGGTTATCGATGGTAGCCTTGGCAGCATTAGAATAGACATCAGCAAACTCACGTGTATTGAAATTTCCGGTCTCTTGGGCTAAACAGGGTCCACATGTACAGCCGAAAAAGACTACGTTGATTTCATACGTGTCAGGTCATTGCTGCCTGTCCATTCCACGGGAGAGAGTTGAATATTCCGTTTACCGATGACTCCATTCTGATTGATGTGAAAAAAATTTTCTTGACTATTAACAGATTGTGCAGGTAAGGTATCGGAAAAAAGGGCATGGTCATGATACGATACAAGTATAGTAAAAAAAGGGTTCACATATCAATAAGTATCGAAAAATAACAAAATTTTGCTCTCATTCAGGTAAGTTTTGAAAATTATTGCCGATGCATTTGATAAGGAAAATACAATTGATTCCGCTGCTTCTGCGATTGCAAGACATTCTTCTGCATTCATCATTACTTTTGCAAGATCTGATCAGAGAATTTGGCAAAGGTGGTTTTTCCATTTGCCTCGGGTACAACATTCCATCTGATCTTTCATAACCGAATTGGAGAAAGTTCAGAGGCTCATGTGTTGGTTTCCACAGATATGTTTGAGCTGCAGCCCTCAAGCGATGTGAATGAAGAGCATCAGAAGTCGAATAATTTTGGATGCATTCAGATTGAACCAGATTTTACGAGATAGCTCGAAACGCAGTTTATCTGCTGTAGATTTTTGTTTAGCAAATGAATAACTGCAAATTTCTTCAATGTGATTAAAATGTATTCAAGTTCCGGAGTTATTTGCAAAAAAAGGAAGTACAGCCTGAATTTTTCGGCACTTATACATTGCTCCTCAGTCGCTAATCGGCTTGTCGCAACTTGTTGAAGCATGTGACGCGGTAAAATGTATAGCAGAATTCTTCCCATTGATTTTAAATGTAAATCATAAACACAATTTGAACCATGACCCAGTAATCGTCGTAGTATTCAAAAGTTCCACTACGAGCACTCATAAATTGAAAAATGTCAACAAGAAGTTTCCAATATTATCCGAATATTTATTTTTTTTCAATCGAAGTTTCATTTTATCAACGATTGTACCCCTATAGACATATATTTAACAAGGTCATATGCACAACAAATTGTATCAACTGTATGCTCCTCAGAGCTACATATAAAAATGGAGTCCATCCCGGTATGCTGTTGGTGGTTTTTCTGAGGAAACCGTTGGCAGATTTGTCGTACTCCAAACCGCATAACGCCCACAACCAATTTTCGTGTTGAGCATTACTTAGCTGGTAGCTCAATAGGCTGCTGCTATCCAAATAATTAGAAACGTGAAGATTTTTTGTTTCAAAATGACCCTGAATGAGGCTCGCATTTTGGCGTGAATTTGCATTTCTTCAAGGGCATATTCTATGAGAATTTCATCACACAACTCATCCTTCGGTATAAGTTCAATAGCTGATAGTTCCTCCCGTAATTCTTCAGCACAAGAGACGATTTTGCTACAGTCTAGCCGACGTACACATTCAACTATTTCCTTCAATGAAATTCCATAAACACCAATAAGATCGCTTCCTCTCAGTTGGATATGAGAATGAAATTTTGTTACCGAATTCATCAGCATCGTTTTGAGATCACGATTCGATATAACTCCATCCTCTACATCGGCGAGTAAAGTCATGCGTTGAGCCAAATTTATTCAAAAGCGAAGATTTTGGTAATGAAATGAAATGACGCTGGGGAGGCGTATTTCAATAAAACTGACCGCTGACTTGTCTGGCAACTCTCAGTTCCCAGGTATGTGAAGATCTTACAGAATTCTTCCAGTCGAGGAATAACGATCAATTGTTTTTGAATTCCATACAATATTTTTTTCAATAGCTACAGCAGTGTAATCGAAAACTACATCATAGAGCCGAAAAAAAATTGGACCATAATTCCGTCCGGTAACCTCCACAATTATTTTCATTAGGTCTCCCTCAACACAAATCATCAATCAGAATGAGGTCATCGGTTTTTGCAAACGGAAAGTTTCGTAGCGCCCGCTGCTCTCAGTGTGTTCTGCTAACATTCACCTGCAAAAACATTTCAAAAAAATTTCTCGTGTATTTGTAATACTTTTATTCGAAAATTCAGAAGTGTGGTATGTAGCGAATTTTACAAATCAGGGCCAGTCAAAAGGCAATCGTTAAGGCTCACTCCATTCGACTTAGCAGATGCATGAAGAACAATTCGGAGTTCATTTGGTTCATTGGGATTGATTACCTCCAAAATGTGGCAGAATCCATAATTTCCGAAATTGTTTCTCAGTATCTTTCTTGCTCAATTTCATGATATAACCTTTTCTTTCCATAACAGCCACTTTTTCACAGTTCATTCTTCCATATGACATATTTCTATCTTTCTTTCAGTGCACATCAATCGTCTCATTTTGCATTCTTTCTACTTTCAGGCAAACACAATTTATTTCTCTTTATAAAAGACCTGTTTTATATTTTTCATCTACATTTAACAACGTAGAATCAAGAATTTGTTGAGCTGTAATATTCTTCTTGGGAATAACTTGGACCTAGGCGCCAAACCACTTCGTTTTGAAAATGGCTCCTAAATGGGAGCCGAAACGTCGACCGACTCGAAATCATAGACGCGGTTCTAGCGGAACTTCCAATTTGCCATGATTGAGGCAATGTTATTGCACACAGCTTTCGCCACCAAATATACTACGATGTGCCTCATTTTCCATAACTGCTCTGAAAATATTGATTACGGATATATGAAATGGGTTACAATTTTAGATTCAGTGCGTATAGACACTAAATTCATATCAACTATTCCGTTATTATTCGGTGTATCCATTCTACCTGCTGGGGGTAGTGGGTTATTTTCCGGTATTCCTAACAAACACCGTCGGTATGATGGTAACACTGTTCCTCAAGTATGAAGTAATGAAAAAAAAAATATATATATATATACTGTACTGTACTATACTAACCAAGTACGGATACACATAAAGTTGTAAAGAGTAGGGTAAATATTTTATCTATTCGTGAACTCAATAGAGATATCACTATCACTACATAATATAAAAAAGTCGCTTCCCGCTGTCTGTCTGTTCCTATGAATGCTCAGATCTTTCAAAACAAATTCCGATATCCGCGAAAGCCTCAACTATTTTGTCAAATTCCGATGCCGATTCATTGAATAGGTAGAATAATTCGAGAGGAAAGTTCACATGTTCGCTACATGCAAAATATAGGAGAGAAAAACTGATAATTTTAGAGTTTCCCAATTTTTTGTCGAGGGTAATACCACAAGAGGGTTTTACTTTATCGAATAAACTTTCATTTTCTGCGAAAACTTGACGAGAGCAAATAACATGATTAAATCACGACACCGAAGGTGGAGTGATTTTATCTAATGATTTTTGCTCGAATCATATTACAAGCTACCCAGTTTGAGTGGAACAAAATTAAAGATAATACGATGAAAACAAAACCTCTTGTGGTATTCAGTGAGATAATTCAACAAATCGAATAAATGAATTAATAAACAAGAGAAAATAGTATGGCTTCAGAGAATTGGCGTTCGAATGTTCGGTCAGCTTGATAATTTGTTGTTCTGATGCTCCTGCTTTGGCAAGAGTAGCAATAGTGCTAGCCCTATGGGAGTGATAAGTAATTTTTTTCAGATCTAAACCAATTTTTCCTGCAGAAATTTTGGTCCTATTTGACATTTCGTTCACACCAATAGGCATATTTTTGTACCATCCCTTGGCATTTTCATTTTTCCAAAAAGGAGTTGGTGTAGGAAACAATCTATCTGGAGAAATATGTTTGTTTCGTTTTGCTAGGAGCATTTTCAACAATCTCACAGGACACACTTCTGGATTTTTTACCTTTGTAGTCATCCACTTACTTTCACTGCACCTTTTATCTCCACCTTGAGCTGGTTTAGAAAAGACCGTGTTTAGCATCACTCTTCCTTTCAATGTTCCATTATTGTATTTTTCGGCTTTGAAATAATAAATTTTACACTGCGCACTTTCACCACCTCTCCAGGCTAACTCAAAAGCGGAGATATGAAATAGGTTTTTGTTGAGTCCCATTGGAGTATTTCCATATCACTGCTCTGTCTTTTTTATAACTTCTTCTTTACCTAATGCCTTAGAACTTCGTCTTCTTCTGTCTAAATTGCTTTGCAATTGCTTGCATTCAGCATTTTTGGCGTTTCTAGCGGCCTGAAATATCACATCTTTGAATGGGTACTTAACAATAATCAATAGTTGTTGCCGTGGTGAAGGTTAATAAAAGTTCATCCACTTACACTTACAGTTACTTTCTTATTTATCCGATATCAAACTGCCAAAACTGACGTTTCTTATAGATGATTTTACACATGAGTTGATATATCGTGAATGATCACTTTTTTGCACTTAAATTGCAAACTCTGGCTGAACCCTACGAAATATATTAAAATCACGTACTAGAGTATTGTACACTTTGAGAAGGTCAAAAATATATATATGCGTTTGTATATGTCCATCTCTTAGGAATAACCCATAATAGCCATTTTTTATCCATGCGAAGCTGGGGCGGGTCGCTAGTTCTTGATAAACAAATTAATTAACTCTCAAAATGAGCAGAGGTCACTTCTGTTTTACTGGAATCGATTGGTTTTGTCTTGAGTAATATTCGAATAGTTTCATGAGCATGAATGCTTCTGTCAACAATATGGATAAACAATCAATTAGGACAATAATTGATATACATCATTCCAATCGAATGAAAATAACGGAAATATCAATTTTCATATTCGTTGTTATTTCATCGCTTCGTATGTATATTAATGAACACATAATCGAGTAATTCCAATATGAATTTATTTGGAATTGAACCATTAGCGATATATTTTTTGGGATTCATTTCGACATTGTTTTTGTCGTCTCCCAATTCAATAATCCCAATCTGAAATATGAATCGAATTTTACTGGGAGCTCACATCACAAGAGGATTCATTCAGTTTCGGCTTCAATTGGTAGTAATAAATGCAATCATTTCAGATTTCTCAATTAGGGATAAGATGCTGATGCAGTTTTACAAATAGCAGAATTGCAAGTTGATCAGTAGAACAATGAAAATGATTATTCATCTGGGTGGTGTAAAAATGTGGTAAACGAATAGAGTGAGAGGCACATGTAGAGCCATCCACTGTCTGTCTATCTAGAAAACAGCAAAGCATTCAATAAATTTGCTTCAGAAGTACAGAATCCGACGTACGACAGAACAGGGTCCGACAACAAGATAATAATAAACAAGTACCTCCAGATTTGTCATGAGTCATATAGACTCACAGGAAGAAGTTCAACTAAAACGACGCCGCTGAAGATGGCTGCTGCAGATGCAGATGCAGGCCCCCAGATAAGTATACAACTCTCGAACAAAGGGGAGATAACAAGCTATTGATGTATCACTTGAAGAACGCCAGGGAAGAATCTGGTATTGAAAGCTTTATAAAAGGAAATAAATTATTCGTAGATGGGATCGCTTACACAGCAAAGAAACTGCTAAGAGCCAAAATCATAGTGCACCTGCAACGCCAAACATCAGGACCCAAAATAAAGAAACTGCCAGTGAAACCGAAGCGAAAACGCAAACCGAAATAAAAAGTACAATCCGCAACAAACCAAAACTTGACTAAAAAAGCACTAAAGCCGAATCCAAATCCAGATCAAGCAACCACAGAAAGATTACGACTTCGCTCAACAACCAGGAAATAACTTCAATAACCCATTAAAAATCACAAAAGGAATCTCCAAGCCACTGTGGTCGCAGATTTTATTGATCACTATTTCACATTGAATGATGAACCAGTATATAAGGTTTGATACTATAGATACATAAAAACAACATATTTCACATAATGAACACAATTTTAGAATTCTGCACCAAATTATACGGAGCTTATCAAAAAACTCCGATACTCTCAAGGCATATTTATCAGAAACTATCAATGATTTTTCAGTGTTGATTTTGACAGAAACACGACAAGTTATAAATGTTGATTTATTTCATATAGACGGATACAACATAACATACAATGAGGGTGATGTGAACAAATGTGATGGAGTATTGATGAACACTTCAACCAGCTTAAGATGTGACTTCGAAATAGTTCGAATAGATAAATTCGAAGCGGAAGAGTTAATATTTGCAACAGATGATTTGTATAACTGCTATATAGGTCTCCCAACACTGATTCGAAGCAATTTATTATAGGTCTGAAGGAATATTTGAATAAAGCTCAAAAATACAATACAAACCACCGGTACTCTTTATCATCTACATGAATAATATAATCACCTCAGAGACCAACGGAGATATTATCAGTTTTGCAGATGACACGGCAATATTCTATGAAGGAACATCCTGGAAAAATCTGAAAAAAAAAGTTGATATAAGTGATATTTCAGATTGTTTCAATAAAAAAAATTAATACTCAACTTTGAAAAAACCTCGTTTCTACCTTTCGCTTGTTGCTCATCTCACCTCCCTGATTTCAATTACCTGGAAATAAAAAATTCCAGTGACATCATCCAGTTGAAGTCCTCAGAGTTAGTAAAATATGTAGGTGTTTACATTGACAGACATATTAGATGGGAAGTTCACAGAAAAATACTGTGAGTACATTAAGGAGTATCATTTTTAAATTTTCATATTTTGAAGATATATTGAATACTCCCCAAATGAAAATCCTGTATCATGCATTAATAGAGTCTAGACTGTCGTATGGAATCCTAGGTTGGGGAGGTGTTGCCAGCAGCTACTTGAATTATCTTGATATTTTACAGAAAAACTTCCTTAAGATTTGTTTCAATAAATGTCAAACGTATCCATCAACCTTACTATATTCTAAAAGTGGAATACTGGACCTCAGGCAGATCTACTTTCTTCGTGTAGCGGTAGATCAATACAAAATCGAGTCGCTTGAGAAATATTGACCACAAATATAACACCAGGGGAAGAAAAGCATGATGAGCACAGAGTAATCATCCAAAATTATTGGTCAGGGAGTATATACTAAGCGCGAGAATGTTCAATAACATCCCTAAGAATATTAAAGACTAAACATCAATTGGTAAGCAGTACCTCCATGAAACAGATAGGAAAAAAATACATAATATGATAGACCCGAATGGAGTTCCCTGCGGTAATATTCATTGAGAGACAGGCAAACTGTACGCAAATGACATTGTCACAAAAATTGGAGCACAAATTTTGAAAAATTTCCCATTGTATGTTATAATTGTCATTCCGTTGTTTTCTTTAGCTAGTAGAGTATATAGTTATTACAAATGTATAGTATTTAAATGTAGACATTATTACCAAACAATTTGAAAAAAACATTCCATAACCACGCGCTGGCTAGCCTCAGTGGTTTATTTGTTTATTTCAAAATGTAATAATCTCTGAGTAGGTATTGAAAAATGTTATTTAACCTACTATATTATGTAAATCTACTCTAGCAACTTGTTATTGATATAATTGTACTTTTTTCTTTGGAAATGAACATTATTATTATATATATATATAATAACAACAACAACAACAACAATAACAATTTTAGAACAATATATATATATATATATATATATATATATATATATATATATATATATATATATATATATATATGCACAGATATCAAAGTGAGGACATTACCCTGATAACACGAAGTGAGGACCGGGAGAAGGAACAAAGACGCAAACTTCAGCTTTCCACTATGTTTTCAACTTGGACTTAGCAATAGAAAAAAGTAAAATATATTCCTAAAATGTTATCGAGTATTGTGCGAGTATATCGTGTCCAAAGAGTCATGTATTCATTCATAATCATCAATAATATCGGACCTAGTCGGATAATAACTGGAGAGAATCATTATAGATACCAGTTTCCATGAAGAACAGACAATTGAAGTCTTTGCTTACTCTTGCTTGGTTACTTCGTAAGGGGAGTGATTGACCAGGACGGTATGGACAGATATTCGTCTCACAGTTCTTGAGAATGAATTCAAAATGGAATTCGAAACGTCGAACGAATCAGAAGATACCTAACGGATAAAATACCCAGAAAATTCATCTAGCATATCGAAGATCCGTGAAAACATCAATTTCTACATAATACCTGGATGGGCAGGATACAACCTTAGAGAGCGGCTGACGATATAATCATCAATAATATCGGACCTAGTCGGATAATAACTGGAGAGAATCATTATAAATACCAGTTTCCATGGAGAACAGACAATTGAAGTCTTTGCTTACTCTTGCTTGGTTACTTCGTAAGGGGAGTGATTGACCAGGACGGTATGGACAGATATTCGTCTCACAGTTCTTGAGAATGAATTCAAACTGGAATTCGAAACGTCGAACGAATCAGAAGATACCTAACGGATAAAAAAACCAGAAAATTCATCTAGCATATCGAAGATCCGTGAAAACATCAATTTCTACATAATACCTGGATGGGCAGGATACAACCTTAGAGAGCGGCTGACGATATAATCATCAATAATATCGGACCTAGTCGGATAATAACTGGAGAGAATCATTATAAATACCAGTTTCCATGGAGAACAGACAATTGAAGTCTTTGCTTACTCTTGCTTGGTTACTTCGTAAGGGGAGTGATTGACCAGGACGGTATGGACAGATATTCGTCTCACAGTTCTTGAGAATGAATTCAAAATGGAATTCGAAACGTCGAACGAATCAGAAGATACCTAACGGATAAAAAACCCAGAAAATTCATCTAGCATATCGAAGATCCGTGAAAACATCAATTTCTACATAATACCTGGATGGGCAGGATACAACCTTAGAGAGCGGCTGACGATATAATCATCAATAATATCGGACCTAGTCGGATAATAACTGGAGAGAATCATTATAAATACCAGTTTTCATGGAGAACAGACAATTGAAGTCTTCGCTTACTCTTGCTTGGTTACTTCGTAAGGGGAGTGATTGGCCAGGACGGTATGGACAGATATTCGTCTCACAGTTCTTGAGAATGAATTCAAAATGGAATTCGAAACGTCGAACGAATCAAAACATACCTAACGGATAAAAAAACCAGAAAATTCATCTAGCATATCGAAGATCCGTGAAAACATCAATTTCTACATAATACCTGGATGGGCAGGATACAACCTTAGAGAGCGGCTGACGATATAATCATCAATAATATCGGACCTAGTCGGATAATAACTGGAGAGAATCATTATAAATACCAGTTTCCATGGAGAACAGACAATTGAAGTCTTTGCTTACTCTTGCTTGGTTACTTCGTAAGGGGAGTGATTGACCAGGACGGTATGGACAGATATTCGTCTCACAGTTCTTGAGAATGAATTCAAAATGGAATTCGAAACGTCGAACGAATCAGAAGATACCTAACGGATAAAAAACCCAGAAAATTCATCTAGCATATCGAAGATCCGTGAAAACATCAATTTCTACATAATACCTGGATGGGCAGGATACAACCTTAGAGAGCGGCTGACGATATAATCATCAATAATATCGGACCTAGTCGGATAATAACTGGAGAGAATCATTATAAATACCAGTTTTCATGGAGAACAGACAATTGAAGTCTTCGCTTACTCTTGCTTGGTTACTTCGTAAGGGGAGTGATTGGCCAGGACGGTATGGACAGATATTCGTCTCACAGTTCTTGAGAATGAATTCAAAATGGAATTCGAAACGTCGAACGAATCAAAAGATACCTAACGGATAAAAAACCCAGAAAATTCATCTAGCATATATATATATATATATATATATATATATAGAGAGAGAGAGAGAGAGAAGAGGAAGTCTTTGCTGACAAGTTAAGAACAAAACTTGGGAATTATATTTGGGACAGCAGCAAAAGCGAAAGTGTACTCTTATAACAATATATTTCCAATATTTCGACAATCGATTGTTGTCATCATCAGGGAGCTACAAAATAATGTTAATGAATGAAAGTATGACACAGAATATTTCCTTACTTACATTGTTAGTGAGGTTGACCATGAGATGGTTAAAAAAGTCCGATGAGACATAGTAATTTTTTTTGAAACATTGATACGTATCGGTACAACACATAAACACGTTAAAAACTATTATCTTCCTTTTTAATGAAAAGGTGTAGTGACTAACACCATGTGGAAAAGATGAAAGGCATACAATTTTGTGGTTATGAAGGCGCCAAAAGTCATTTGTCGAAAATGTTAAATGTCACTGAAAAATTCCTGTTGAGACACAATTTGGCCTAAGCCGCTGAGACCTGATACCATTACAGGTGCTGCAAAAGAGGAAGTGGGAAAATGTAATATAATATTAAAATAATTAGAAATTAGGAATTAATTTTTTAATTTAATGGAAAAGTATACATTCAATATTTTGATTAAGTAACGTCACTTGAATTGCCTTCGAGAACCCTCGAATTTCCATCAATCAATGATAAATATGAATAAATGGGAATTCGGAATGAATGGGATCAACCTTGATGAAACTGAAATCTCTAGGACTTCAACCAGAGGGAAGATTGCCGTTAGTTACCATCCAATATGGTATCAACACAGAATGCTTATAGAGGTGGTGCGATTCATAATATGACAAATTCCAGAAACAATTTCATTGGATTTTACGAGATATGATTGATTGAATATTGTAACCGGTAAGCATTTCAGCACCGTTGAGATTTGTTTCCTTTGCCAGTTATTTAATTCACTATCAGAATGAAGTCCAGAAGAAATGAGCTCAATAACTGAAATGAATACGCATAGTCAATCAAATTCAGACGGTGCGAATTATGTTCAGTTTCATGACGGGCAAATTGAAAACGAGCCTGGATTAAATCGAATAATTGAATTAGGAACAAAAAATCAATCAAACAACTAACTTGAAGTGCAGATGAATACAAAATTACGTATGAATCGGCTCCAGATAAATATAATAGACAATACAAAATACATCCATTGAAACCAATACTTTGAATTATTCAATTTTGTTGGTGTTGAATAGATCACAAGCGTGAAAACATGCTAAAGTCTGAATTGGGCAGGTCCAGCCAAATGAATAGCGAATATATTGAAGCCATGTCTGTGAATAAAATTCAGAAAGGTGCAAAGGAGCACTTCAAATGCATGATGAAGATATAAAAAAAATGTTGTAAGGATAGATGCGGGCCTGCAGGGCCAATAAAATCCGGACAAATGGAACACATCATAATAAATTTATCAGGAATCAAGGCTAGCGACCAAGTCCAGATAAACACATAACTCTAACTTATGTATATCTGCCAAACAAAGTGAAAATCAGGTCCAACTGAGATGAGCAAGTCCAGACGAATGCGAAAGTCTACTATTAAGGATTGAAGGACTTACCTGTGAGGGAATTCAATCCTTATTATACGAGAAATGCGACGTTCGATTAGACCCAATTGTGATCAAGCTTCGACATACTACTAGTCACTACCTCTTGCAACAAAAAAACATACCGATGGCATATTATTTTTAACCGCGTCCGCAGGCCCTCATTACGATTTTCTGGTGTAGCTTCAAAAATTTGTTCGGGAAAGGGGAGGGCCATAAAAAATAAATATTTTTGTCATTGTTCAGGGTTGGTCTAATCGAACGTGGCTTCTAGTATAATAAATATTAAATTTCCTTACAGGTAAGTCATTTCGTCCTAAATCATACTTCGAGCCACGTTCTCATAGAACAAATTGTAGATGTTTGAAAATGAACTGAACAAATTTCGGATAATCAAATCAATTTCTGACAATAATCTGATTCTCATAATTTTTTACAATCGCTTTGTTATGCGACAAATACATGCTCTATTTTATGTTATATGATCAGGCTTGATATAGGTGCATTTCTATTCACCTAAATGTAATGTAATTCTGAATAATTATATATTCTACCTTCATTCTCCCCAAGAGGCAAAAAAGCTCTCAGCAACACACCATACAATTTTTGAATTCAACATATTTTCACTACCAAGAATGGGGTGGAATTTATTTTTATCTCAACATCAAAGGTGATGAATTCAATATCCGTATCTCATCTCTACCTGGCTTCCTCAATTCATTTCACACCTTGCAGATTTTCCTTTGAAGGAACTCACTAGGGGAACTTCTACTGATTCCATGTTTTCCTTTCTGCTTCTCTACCTTCTATGTCTGCCTCGCACGTTGTCAATAAATCACTTTTATATTTCAGTTAATTTTGCAGGGGCACTTGTTTTTTCGCAGCTGAGTTTGTCACATGTTCTCACTTTTATTAATGGAGAGAAAGTGTACTCACTCCTAATGCTCAGTGTCTCCTTCCATCATTAATATTTCAGAAACAAGAGCATCGCTCCCAACGACGAAAAATTAAAGGATGATGAATTATGTTTTTTACTTCCATTTCATACTTTTCTTGAACAGAAATAATGTATAATCATCAATTATTTTTCCAGTTCAGATTTATCTGAATAATTTTGCAAAAGAGCATTTTCTAGTTTTCATTTCTTTTGAATAACCATACATTGTTTCCTGTTGAGTTCACGGCGTAGCAGAGAAACAACAGAGACTATATGCAGGAAAAGGTGAATATGTTGGTTTTCGAAATATCATTTCCAGTAACACTCGGATACTGAGGACTAAATCAACATCAGTTTATGGAAATACAACATAATTGGAAATGGACATATTCTTGAGAATAAGAGTTTATATAGGATGTATGGAACAGAATAATTGTGCCAATTTCACAAAACAAAGACTTTACTATAAGGGAGTGGGAGAAACATCACGTATGCAGTCTCCGCATAGGAAATTCATAGTTCATGCAACAAGTTTTTTTTCAAGGGTTTTCTGTCCACCTCCCCAGAAGTTATGATAGAGGTTTCATTTCATTCGATTCGACTCTTTAACAAAATGTAAATTCCGCTCGATAAGAAACGTGTTTCGGTTTCGCAAATACTCCTATTTCCAGGAACATCACAGGAAATATATAAAAGTTTCCTTCAGAGATGAAAATCAGGTTAAACGGGTAGGAATGCTAAGGCGCGCGCCTTTCTCTTCACTCAGGAAATGATTCAGGTAGAACTCAGATTGAGGAATGAATAATTAATCTAATCTCTCTATAATCTGCTCATGTTATTATGCAGAGCAGAATGAAGAATCTTCATTCTTAGGATTTTCGTTTACAATTTCAGGTACGGAAAAATCAAAAACTCATATTTTTTTCTAAATAATTCGATTCCATTTTCGATCACAGAACATTGCGTAAATATCTTTTTTTTTTTCATTTTTCCACAAGCCTTCCCGCCTTTTTGAAAACATACTGAGAACGAATGCATTTTCATGAGACTCCCAATATTTTATTGGGAATTAAGTCTCTGGTTGAAATGATGATCTCAAATGAAAGAATAGTTACTCAAAATGAATGTACTGCTCGAAATTTCATTTTTTTTTTTCTACAGATTTGTTCTTTCCGGTATTTCATTGATAACCATTTCCTTCAATTCCATGGTATGTGTATTTTTGAGTTGAACATTTCTCTGGCTCATTGATGGAAATGTGGAAAATCATAGGGAAATATCCAGTTATTATTAGATAATTTCGGGTAACCCTTTTGCCAACCTATATGTATCATTTTGATGGCAGATCCGTCCCCATAGTAATAAGTGAAACAGGTTTCACCAGGTACATTTACTTTGGTACATTTATGATCTGAATGAAAAGATAGCAGGTAAAAGGATGTTGAAATTGATCTGTTTATTATACTCTATAGGCTAGATAGTAGTCTAATGTCCTACGAGGTAGGTTGAAGCCAAAAGTTGTACAATCCAATCCGTTGAGGTGGGTCTAAACCGTGAGTAGTTTTGGCTTGAATCTGACAAGAAGATATATACTATACTATAACAAGAATAGTCTAATGGTGGATCATTTTTTTGCGAATCACCTACAGGATTGTCATTCCAAAATCGATGTATATTTCGATATTAATCCAAAATGATATTTGTTCATATTCATTCACCTTGGTTTCAGAATCGTAACCTGTTGAAAACAAACAAATCATCAATAATGAATATAGATAATGAATATATATATATATATATATATATATATATATATATATATATATATATATATATATATATGTTACAGTGAAGGTTTTCACGGATACTTGAGTATGCGAAATTGGTATTCTGGGAGTTTTTAAAAACTGGCAGAAGTTTTTCAAACAACAGTTGCTAGCACCAAGTAGGAGCAGTAACATTCTTGAAAATGCCAACTGAGATGTTGGCGAAACGTCGAAAGTCAATACCGACAAATCAACGGATAAACTCCCAGAATACCAATTTCGCATATATATATATATATATATATATATATATATATATATATATATATATATATATATATATATATATATATATATATATATATATGTACAGTGCCTTCATTTCAAAACTTTCCACCCCCTAGTACTTCCTTTAGCAGGGAGAATTTGTCCTAGGCAAAAAACACGTGAATTCAGATATCGATGGGAAAGTTTAAAACTAGTGCCAGTGGTATTTTAGGTTTAACCCCCCATTTTGAATGGCACCCCCTATCTTGTAACACATCATTTTAGAGATCTTAAAAATCCTCACTCAACCCGTTCTCGTCAAATAGGACAAAAAGATAATTAATTAAAACAAAATGCAAAAATATATAGAACCGCTACTGCGGACTCAATAACGATATGTTTATGTTTCTTTTTCACACAGAAATTTTTGCTTTAGCTGTGAAAGTGAGATAAGGGCACACATTCGATTCTTGGCATCAGTTACAATGAAATTGTGAAAACATTTATTAGAATTAGTTATTCCTCATTTCAAACTGTTTGTCAACTGGTGTCAGTTACACCGACAGTAATACAAATCGTAATGGTGTACACTTCACAAGAAAGAACTGAAATTATTTTCATTTATAGTGCTGAAGATAGGTGTGCTCGTAGGACAGCCCGGGTTTTTAACGAAAGGCATGCAGGCCAAAATGTGGGTCACCGATATGTTCTAGACCTTGTTCAAAATTTTGAAGAGACCGGTTCGGTGTGCAACAAAACAGTAAGCAGCCCTACAAAATGAGTATTCCATTGTGAAATAATGACTGCGATAATTCAAAATGACCCGACACTTGTTTCGAGAGGATCATACACAATATCCACAAAAAATAAACGTCTGGGCTGGAATTCTGGGAAACGAAATAATTGACCCTATTTTCATTGAAGAAAATTCAACTGGTCAATTGTATTCAAACTTATTGGAAAATGTAATCGATCCACTCATGACACAGTCCTTAGAACGCCGAGTTGATGACGAAGACTATCCGCTCTTGGATTAACGAAATTTACATTTTCAACAGGACGGCGCACCGCCACACTATGCATTGCAGTGGCCCGATCAACGGTATCCTGACAAATTGATTGGCAGAAGAGGCGCTCTGGAGTGGCCGACGAAATCCCCGGATTCAACGCCATTGAATTTTTTTCTCTGTGGTTATTTGAAGACAATGGTATTCAAAACTCCTCAGCAGAAAATTCAGGATCCAAGACACAGGATTACTGACACATGCAGACAAATTAAAAACGAAACATTTACAAAAGTACGACAGGAATTCGAGAAAAGATTGCACTTCTGCTTGGCTATCAATGGTGAACATTTACATTTCTTCAATTGCAATAGCTATTATTTCATTTTCAATTGTAACTGATTTCCTTTTTGCCCTATTCTACGAGAACGGATCAACCAATTTCAGGTTTCTAAACGGGGTTGAGTGAGGATTTCTAAGATCTTTGGAATGATGTGTTACAAGATAGGAGGTGCCATTTGAAATTATCAAGTGGGGGTAGCTGGGGGTAAGGGGGTTGAACCTAAAATACCACTGGCACTGGTTTTAAACTTCCCCCTCGATATTTAAATTGACTTGTTTTTTCTCCCTGCTAATCGAAGTACTAAGGGTGAGAAGTTTTGGATGAATATATATATATATATATATATATATATATATATATATATATATATATATATATATGTGTGTATGTGTGTGTGTGTGTGTGCTCGGATGGGGTTCCGCGGTCGGATATGTTATTACTGGAACTTCCGGTTGAACCGCATCTGGAATCGTACTCCTGGCAACATTTCAACTCCCACTTTGGAGCCACTCTCAAGATTTTTTCGCGACTTGGTGTCGAGGTCTAAGTCTCCAGCTCTCATCTTGACATACTGAAGACTGTGGTTTCGTGGATAGAGGGGTGGTATTCATGGCTATATGAGAGTCCGGCGTTGTTGAAACTGTCGGACCTCATGTAGGTCTGGTTTGAAGAGGATTAATTAAGGGATTCTTTCAATGGGATAGTAATGGTTTCCAGGAATTGGGAAGACCTTGTGAGTCGTCTTGTTTGTTGATGCATTGAAGAAGTTTTTCAGTCTATATTGCTTCGCGAATTATTCTGGAGTGGAGTGTTTTTGCTGTGGCAATGGTCTTCATGTTGTTGGAGTCAATTTTGTGTCCGGTTTCGTGGTGATGTTCGAAGAGAGTCGAGGTCATGTTCGAATTGCGTACTGCTAGTGCGTGCTCCTAGGACCTGTTGGAGACTTGTAGCAATGGAAATTGAAAAACCCCTCAATATCTCAACAAACGAGATGACTCAAAAAGGCTTCCCAATCCCTGAAAACCTCCACTATACCATCGAACAAATCTTTTAATTAATCCTTTCTAAGTCAGACATACATCGGGTTCGACCACATGTTTAACAGCGTCGGACTCCCATATAGTTATAAATTATATCGAAATTCAAATCTGATCTCTGGAAGGACTATCCTCGTGTAGATATTGATGGTTTCGAAATCGATCCTCAACTCAATTTCCGTTCCACCGTCAGGAACGCCAAAGTGTTCCAACATTAAAAGCTTTCGAATTGAATTAGCTCCTGACCAAACTGAGCACAGGGTGTGGGTAATTGAATGAATTGGTTTTTACAACTACTCCACAAAGTCCATTAATGGCAGGTGAGTCGAGAAGACTGATATAAATCACACAGTCTAGTTGTTCCACATTTACTTTTCAAACGTTCCAATAAGATGACAGACCTTCAAAAGTCGAGAGATGAACGAGTGTTTTTCGTGATATTTCGAATTCTAAAAACTTTTTTTATTTTAAAATTCTTGTATACTGCTGTAGTCAGAGGAAACTATGTCTTTTTGATTTGGTGGGGTGAAAAATCTCCATCATCACTGTTTATCTTGTGTCCACTTCGTACCGCCCATTTTCATCATCATTACTCCAAGAAAAAAATATATTGATCTCAAACATTACCTATTTTTATCCTCGAAGGAGGAACTCAGAATGTCAGATCAAGCACGAAATTGCACGATATTTTGAAAAAGTGGTAAAGTTGATGAAAGAATAGCTATTGATGTTGCCAGTTGAAAAATGGTTTCATTTCATATAACAATCGCGATTTATGCGGAATGAGCTTAGCGAGATCCCGCAAAGTAGCATTACTTATGAAAAATGAAATCTCTCATCGTGCTAGATCCGAGGTTCTTCATAATTATGAGAAGCAATATTCTTTTATCATTTGTAAATGTTAAAATTATTCAAGTATCGAATCTGTTCATCATATCGTTTGTTGGTATATAAAATACAGAAAAATGATTGAAGAAAATTTCACTTTCGTCGAGTGATATGAAAAAGACGACAGGCAACGCTTTCCATTACGAATAATAACAATGATTTTTATGACATTCCGAAGGATTACGAGCAAGTGACCAGGTGAAGACATCGGTTATTCTCCGACATATTATAGAGTTATTATTCCCAATATTTACACACAAGTGTTCACAGTAATCAATATTTGAGATAGCGGAGCTGTAGGTTTGAGACTTGCATTTGTACCGATTCAGTTTTTTCCGATAACCTAGTAGCGGATTGAATCTACGTATCAACCTAGGTGCGGCTTTGGCTTTATTTGACCAATAGCTTGTGAAAATGCAAAATCATACCGAATCTAACCCAGAACTTCCTGGTGTGACTGGTTCCAACTTGATTTCCAGGGCTTCCCTTTCCGTCCAGTGGGTAACTTGGTCACTTTCCAGAAAGTATCTTGAGATAAAAGTAGCGAAGCAAAGTCTTCACTTCACTTTGGTGATTCGTACCGTGTTATTGTGGGGGTCGTGCGTCATCAGTTTTGTTGAGGAGTACCAAAATATGGTTGATTATCTGGATGTGAATATTTGATATGCCACCTTCGCCAAAAATCCCAGTGCAAACGTTGTATGAGCTGCCAACGTGAAAGAAGATTCAGACACAAATCGGTCGGTGTAGGCAAGCGGTCTAAGGCGTGGTGTTCATAATCAATTTGGCTATTTCACTGCTGATTCATCGCAGCACAATATTCATTGTTAATATTGTCTGTAAGTGGACATTTTTCCGAATTGAAAAATCGACTGACAGCCTAATCCGGATACAAATTGAAAAATCGACTGACAGCCTAATCCGGATACTCGTCCATACAGTAGTGGGTGGGTAGTTGCCTCTGGGAGAATTTTCATTTCCCCTGGTGTCTGATGGTTTGGATCGGCTTATGAATGTTCAGAAAAACTTTTTCAAGCTTGGGTTGAAATGAAAGAAGAGTGTAATTCATCACATCAAGGTCAATGCATCAACTGAAAATACGAGGTCGCTTCTTCCAACAGCTCTTGGAGTACGTAGTAACGGGTGAAGTATACTCTTTCAGGTTAGAACTATTGGAAACTATTTGCGTTATCAAAGATGTTTCTGAACCAGAATCTAGAAGTGCTCGAGACCTGAGGTATTGACCAATTATATCATTACTTCGCAAGAGTTATTGATTAAACCTGAGATTTGGTAGAAATAGTGAATGGCAACGTTACTCTTGACTATTTTGTACGATTGACTCTGATGGAGTATAAAGAGCTGAAGTAGTGAGGGTATTGGAATTCGACAAATTCGTTGGGACAGTAGGGAGGTTTATGTAACAAGGTTCGCATTTATACATGAAGGCGATGATGAATATGATATGAACTGATTATACATACGGGTTGGGATTTTTATAATCGAGATCTCTCAGGACAGCGATATTGGGCAGGAATTTCCTAACATGGTATGCACGTTGCGAATCCTGGACATTGTTACTAGACCGAGCAATGAAGAAGATTGTGTATGAGAATATAATGATGCGGAATGCTTAGGGCGCGAATAATTCTGCGAGGGAGAGGAAGATTCACGAGGGGAGCACAAAAAGATATTTTTCTGCTTTGAAGAATCATGTTGATGATGCCAAAAGCTATACGATATTCCTAACGTATTCGCGGCAGTCATCGGAACGCTTTGGATAAAGTGCAATGTTAGACTTTTAGAGAAGTTCATGGAAGTTTCATTTTTGGTAGTCTGACTTGAGAAGATGGATGTCGAGCGAGAGATGAGGCTGGAGTATGATCTATGCACTTAGACAAACATAGCTGCATCATGTTGTCCCTTACAATTTTTGCCTCCGTTTTTCACACCCGTAGGGATGGAATTTTGAAAAACCCTTTCTCATCGTATTCCTACGTCATACAAAGAATGCACACTCCAAGGTTCAGGTCTCTACTATCAACGGTCTAGAATGTGCGTTGATCCGTCAGTTAGTTATTTTGAACAAACCATTTTATATGTATAGATTTACTGAAAAACCTTTTTGATGATTTGAATACGAAAGCTAGTTATATAGTACCGATTTAATTCACATTTCCCCGATTCAATTTACATGTACTACTATTTTTCTTCGAATTTTTTGTTCAATCATGATAAAATATAGCCTATATCACTCCTCAAAAGTATAGCTTTCTGTGAAAGAATTTCCATGATCGGATCATTATTTCAGAAGATAAACTCCTATAAACAAACAAGCAGAGTAAGAAACTAACCTCTTTTTGATATTAGTATAAATTTCCACATGTACGAGACGTAGAAAAAGTGAAAAGAAGAAATCCATTGGTGAATAATTGAAATATTTTCTGGTGAATCAAAATAAAGAATAAGCAGGGTGTCCTTATAGTGCGTATCTGCTCAATATGAATAATGAGAAAAGATAAGAAAAGATGTTTCTGTTTCACAATGGCCATATTTTGATATCAGTTCCAGATGTACAGGGTTGTGCATTTTTCCAAGGGAGCAAATTATACAATTTTTTCAAATGGAACAACCATTTTGTTCTGTCAATACAATGGTACCATAGTCTCCCACTCAGCGCTAGGCTTTCTTCTGACACAATGCGCCGTAGACAAAATTCTAAGTTTTTCTTAAATTTCGGAAGTAGAGCCGGTTCTGAATGGAACAGCTTATTAAAAACTACTCAATAGTTGTTTTATGGAGGATCTGAAAGTTATTGGGTGAGGTGGCTCAGAGAACACCAAATAAGCATGCAATGGTCTGATACAAGGTGCTTCAAATGTTACAACGTTATTCTTAGACTTTTTTTCGAAATTTGCTTTTTCAAAATATCCATCGAAAATAATCACACTCATAATAAATTTTCGAAATGTTCTTTCTTCACATTCTCCTTCTTAATATGCACATTCGCACGAATGGGAAACCCTGTAATGTTCAAAGAAATCCGCGTGAATCAAGGGACGGGAATTACTAATTAACATTCACTTTGAATTTTTGAAGTTTATGAGCCTCAGGAAAAACCACTCTCAAAGAGAAGTTTCAACGTTCAGTTATTCTACTGGAGAAAGATCTCTGAGAAAGAGAGATTCGATAGGTATCCAAGCTCTCAACAGGGGGGGGGGAATTCTGTACTCTTCGAGTCATCCGTGCAGATATTGCCATGGGTGGAACGATTGATAACAATTCAGATTAGCGCCGACTGTGAAGATATCTTCAGAAAAGAGACAAGTCTCCGACCCTTATTCTACGATGCTCCAATGAAGTGAACGGATCTGTGAGCGAAGAATCACCAACAAGAAGGATTGCCTTTCTCTGTATGGAATCGACAAGCTTCAATGAATGTTTTGGTTCATGAGAACTATATTCCAAGACGGTCGTATTTGAGCCATGTAGATCATTAGAAGCTGACGAGAGGTGAAGTATCTCTTCGCACGAATAGAAATTTCTGGGAAGCACCTTTAGCGATTGATCTCACATGATTTTCCCATTTGGAGAATAATACTGATCGAAATTACTAACATCGAGATACTTGAATTCGTAGGAATAGTTACTCCTGACATCTGAATACAAGATAATAGATCGGCTTTATTTGAGAAGAGACATGCCTAGGTTTTCCTTGCATTGAATTCCACCAAGTTCATGTTACCCCATTCAATTATTTTTACCAAGCCATCGTAAGTTTTATTGTATGAATGTTTCTTTGAATTTCTGTTTCTCGAGCTGGTATGGGGACTCTGGAAGAGAAAATAGTATGAAGAGTACTGTGAAAAGGGTTGACAAAACGCTACACATTTCTCCACTACTGACGAAATGATATTCATACATTCTCAGTTTGGATATCTTGAGCTAATGATTCGAATCGTAATACAATTATACCTCTGAAGGTATAAATTTCGATTATTCATTAGAAGAATTTGGAATTTTGGTGATATCGATGATTCGCTGTGTGATTTGCTTGAGATCTCCATCAGTTCATTATGAATTATACGTAGTTGATTGGAATGCTGATTGTATATTGTTTGTTGACTTCTCATATGTTCATCAAAAAACATCCTGACAGACGGCATCCACAGGTGAATTATTGAAGGAACGATATGAGAGAACAGTCCATGTCGAATAAGAAAAAATGAGTCGTGTTAAAACAGTATTGACTGATGAAAATAAATTAGCTTTCAGTCTTGCAGTGGTAGAAAATGCTGATTTGAGTTTATGGAAATTGATCAGAGATTTAGAAATATCGAAATCTACAGTTATCAGAAGTTTGTAAAATAGAAAATTTCACCCTCATTAGGTCCAACTATTCAGGAGTTGACGGTAGTAGATTTTATGAAGAGACAAGAGTTTTGTCGAACGATGCAAAATTTAATAACGGAAACATTCCTGATAATTGATCTCATTGAAATGAACATTCGACAAAGTGGGAAACCCAGTTGATATCCAACAAACCACACATCATGTTATGGAATCACTGCGGTATGCTGATAGTACTGTCGCAGAATACTCATACCCTTTTCAAGGTCAAAACATGCTGATATCAATTTTCAAATTTCGTCCTGTGGTCAACTAATATCTCAATCGATTCATGGCAATAATATAATCCAACTAACCTCATTGTGTTCAATTGTTTTCAAACCTTTGTTATGATTTAATTTCTGGTCAACAATTAAAGTTGTGCTTTGCTTTCCCCTTAACTTGTGCTCTTTACTATTTTAACAATTGTGCAATGGATCTGAAAAAATGAAAACATCTGAAGATTTCGGGATTATATGTTGAATAAAATGAATAGATATCCTCCTCCACACACTTTGTGAAAAAATCTGGTAGGTGTGCGTCCCAAAATGTGTTCACAGAGTTTTTGAAATCTGAAACTGATTTGGATCTCAGGAGTATGCCCAAAGATATCGATATATCTGATGAAATTTTCAAAACAGAATGAGGTGATTAATGATTTTGAATTACTCGAGGAGCTTCTTGGGTAGGATGAGGTGGAACATTTACCTCATTATTCGGATTATAAATATTATTCCTGTTCTTCAGCCTCGCGAATCTCTTCCGATGGTGTGACGCAGCATAAAAGTTCGCAAATTCTGTGGGCTCATATTCATAATTACAAAATTGAATTCAAATTCTTCGAGTGTTTGATTTCAACATAATCTTTGTAACAGAGTTGTACAGAATGAAATCATAATGCCAGCATGCGGCCAGAGTCTGATTCTGAATTACATCAGACTGGTTCCTTGAGAGATGCAGATTTCGATACATGAAGTATTTTCGAAATTATAGTTACTACAAGGGAGAAAGCTGTTATTGTTATTAAAAGTTATTATCTCCAAGGTCTAGATTAGCTATACACAACTTCATTGATGTGGGTACAGAGGTTATTGATGAAGACTATGGAGGTGTTTTGAAAGTTGTCCTAGTCAACCATTCGGAGAATAATTCCGAAGTGAAGGTTGTGGAGCGTGTAGCACAGCCCATCTCTGAAAGAATCTTATACAATTTTCTAGAAGGTGTGGAAATGAGTGATAATTAGAGGGGTGAAAGAGGACTCGGATCTACTGGTATGAAAGGACTTGTGTCAAAATGTAAAATATTTGTTTATGCCACCTGTTTTTTTCACGAAAAGCCGAAATAGCTCAGTGGAGTAGATCGTTATGCTGAAAATCTATTGGCCTTTGGTGTGATTCCAGGTTTTGTCAATTATTTTCATTGAAAGTCCATTTGGTTCGACAATTTTTCTAAATCAATACCCAAACCAAGAAGAACCTTCGATGGAAAATTCGTTGGAACATGAAATCGAACCAACGACCAATATCAAGGTCCCAAAAAGGGGCATAGGTCGAGGTTCAGGTCGAGGTCCAGGTCAAGTCCTAGATCAAGGTCCAGGTGGAGGCTCATATCGAGGCCCGCCCCAAAATCGAGTATATGTCGCCGCGTCACACCTCCAAAAATCTGCGCAGTCCTTACCACACCCTACTTCCCCTTCACACCCGCTTGTCCGACATGATTTTCACAGTGAGTCATGTTTTCCCGCCCAAGAAGGTGACGTCAACAAATCACACACACGTTTGGTAAAACCTGTGCAGGCGCCTTAATTGATTTCCATTTCTATCCTCATACGATTCGCTGAGAACAAACCTCCCAACGGGCAAAAAACTATTAACCAACAGCTATCCGACTGCGCAATATTTGTGTTTACATCCCTACCCCCACCTGATTCGCAAGGAACTGATCCCCACAGACAAGAAATGAAAACATTAACCACTAGCCATCCGACAGACCGGAAGTTGATCAGGAATCGGCTTTGTATACCTACTAGCATCAAAGATAATATGAGGCTTCAGTTATATGAAAGTTTTCTGAAGAGATTCAAAAACTGTACAGAATAAGGAAAAGGTCATTTTGAAAATGTAAAAAAAAACTTCCCCTGTTGAATTTTGTTCAATTCACCATTTTGAAGATAGTTGAGATGATACCTATCTAAAAAATTGGAAACTAAATGACAATATTTCAACTGAATAATGATATCCGTTGAGCTCAAATTTTTTTTCCGAACGAAGAGTCACCTATCAAACGTTATCGGGTTGTTGGGATTGCCATATGACACAGAAAAACGAATATTTCTGGGAATATCAACATCAATTCAGGTAATTATTAAATGTTCCTCCATTTTGTAGTAGCTGAAGATATTCACTTCATATTCTAGGGTTGTGAAGTATTCGCCAGGAGCTTCAATATGATGTATCACAAGACCCCCCTTTTCATTTTCTTTCCGATTGGGCGCCATCTTGAAATGTTCGTGTGTCAATTTTACTCCAAAATATAGTGCATCACTTTCATTATCCTAACTTTCAATTTTTCGAGTTGACCCGTCCACACTGTATATTCAATAAAATGAAATATCAGCACTTTGTTCAAGTATGCAACATTCTGCTAGCTGAAAAATCTCGATCAGCGAAATATTTTGAATAGAGGCGATAATCATTTCACTCTTCCAACTTTACCGGCATGAAACATATTGCTCTGCAAACAATATTTGTCTGTTCTGAACTTTTATGTGTCATCCATATGTTTGTATCTCGTGAGAGTCAATTCGAATGAAACTGCCAACGGAATTCTACTGCTACGGTGGAGTAACAATGAATCATACTACAGCGTGACCTGACGAAAACGATAGATACGCTAGGAATAATGAAGAAGCCGAAAAACAAAATATTGATGATTGATAGAGGACGGTTAATGAGCTTTCGATAGGAATATAGACATATAGTTCTTACATGAATTCAAGGGCGACGTTTCAAGGGTAAGGGGAGGCGGGCGCCCCCCCTGGATTTTAGATTTTCACTCCATACCCCGCCTCAGACACGATATCGATTTATTCTTTCATTTTTTCAAACCACACTCGTAAGTATTGTTCAAAAGGATTTCCCATTCAATTTAATGCATTACTTTGATTTAAAAAAAAGGTGCCCCCCCCCCTAACATTTTCTCTAACGGCACCCATGCATTAATTCATAATATAATATAAATAATATATTTAATAAGTCCAATGATAAAGAGGTGCTTCATTTTTACTTCATAACATAATGCAGGAGACATGACAAACAAGAATCATAGATTACACAAACTTTTTCGAAATCGAAAACTGCTTCCTTTCACATCTGTCGAAATATATGAAATTCTCAATAAATGTCAAAATAAAAAATTCGGGGCAGTGAAATGCTACCATACGAGTTCTATACAAACGAACGAAATAACTGGCAATAACTGGGTTCCTTACCTCAAAGGCTCATTAAAAAAAAATTTCAATCAGAAAGTATTTCACCCAAATGGGGTCAAATTATTTTGAAGATTTTTCTAGACTTCTTTGTTTTTTTGCCAAACACTTTTTCGAAAAAATTCGAAGCATTGTGCGAGCGAGGGTCGGCTAACTGACTTGGTTGTCAATGCGCTCTGGGGCGTCTCACTGATTTTGATGAAAGCGCATTTGCTACCTCAACTGTAAAGAAACCCAGAAAAATCCTCAGTACAATCAGGTGGGATGGTATATTCAATCAAGAGCATGAGCATTTCAAGTGAGTTTTTTGTCGAAAATGATGCCTAAATATTGCACTTCCGCCGCAAACGGGTGAACTATTTCGAACATCATGATACACCGTGATTAGAAAATACTCCCATGAAATTAGTGGCCTTTCCTTTCTACAAATATTATTTTGAACATCTAATGTGGGATAATCCCACGAAATTCATTACTGTCTCAAACTCTAAGGGAACTACTCAAAACATACTCATTGGAATACCTAGCGCCTTGGGATTCACGGAACAGAGAGTGAAAACAGAGAGAGAAAGAAAACATCCTCACCTATGGTGCGTTATGTTGAGTAGGTTTAGCAAATCCAGTTATTGATATTGTTACTGAATTCACATTAATACAGTTGGTGATATTTCTTACCTGCGAAAGTTTTCCCGAAAAGGGATAGGAAACTACCTCATCTCACAACAACAGAATACGAAAATGAATTCAAAAAAGAAATGGACGCCGTTTCCCGTGAAATTTTGAAGCTTAGTGTCAACAACTACCGAAGGCGCTGATGGCGGGTATTATATTTCAAGTGAGAGTGAAACTTCTGAACGCAGATTTGTACTATATTTATTCGAATAATGGATGACCATATTTATCCCTAGGGAACTGGCGAACATGTCATCGTATGAAACTTTTCCTAGAGATCAATTACCCTAACACCAAACTGATATTTTTGCACTCGACACGCGTTTCGCTAACAAGGTTAGCATCTTCAGGTGATGATACTATATGATACTATGATGATACTAGTATCAATTTTCTTCTCCTGAAGATGCTCACCTTGTTAGCGAAACGCGCGTCGAGTGCAAAAATATCAGTTTGGTGTTAGGGTAATTGATCTCTAGGAAAAGTTTCAACTTTTACACCAAAGGTTCCAAAACTCATCGTTTATATGTCATCGTATAATCATAAATTTCGGCAATGTGACTGAAACTCAATCAGGTAATGATGCTAATTCGTTTCAAAAGAAATACTATCCATTCGAAACAAAATAAATCCCCTTGATTTTCAACTATTACGGATACGATTTCGAGTTCGACCCTGCCTGGAATGTCACACCCCAAACGGAACAAGAAGTGTGTTCGAGGAAAAGTCAATTTCCTAATTCCCATCCGACGCTATCAACCGATTTACGAACAATTTCTTGCCGGTAGTTGACACGTTGAGTGGCACGAGATTAATTTTCCGAGTCAGGCTAGATGCCTCGTGACATGTTGCTCGTGACGATTCAATAGAAGTATGCTGTATTTCAATTTATCTATTATCCTTCTGAACGCTTATTGTAAACGGTAATCGAATATTTGAGAAGGTGGACCAAATCCAGGTTGAAATCAGTACTTTTTGCCATGCTTCGAATTGTCATGTGCCGTTTGCATTTTGGATTTACAGAGAAGGAAACCTCATAGTTAATCATGAACATGTCAAGCGATGACAGAAAAATTACCCAAGGTGTCCACGGTTACGTAGGACCAATTCTATCAATAACATCTTTGATTTTTTTATTTGTAGTTATGAGCACTCGTAGTGGCCTTTTATTTGAGTTATAAGCATTCACAGTGGCCTATAATGAAATAGTGTATTACATACTGAGGCGAAAAGTGCATCATTCATCTTGAGTGAACAATACAATGAAAGATGGAAGATAAAAATGCAATTTTGATTTCAATGAATATTTTTTCGAATCAGGCATTGCAGATAGATAGGTACATCAAACTCCCAAATGTCATGATTGCATTCCGTGCTGATATTATAAGCCAATGAACAGGTGGAGAATTGTTAGTATTTAGCTTGACACCAGTAAATGTTTCTTGCATTTCAATCAAATCTAATAAATATCAGTTTTGTTTCATGAGGATGGCTACAACAAAACAATGTTCTCGGTCGTGTAGGGTAAGCACGTCCGCCTATAAAGCGGAAGACAGATTCAATTCGCCGCCGGGCCACCTTGCTGGGATTCACACGTTTAAAGGCAAGGCCTTGTTAATTGCTCGCACATGTTTCGACTTCTGGGGGTTGGCGTTCGTCCACTGATTAACGGAGACAACAATTTCGTACAAAGAAAATAAGATATAACTTAATATGTTATGCTCACATAAATTATAGCATCGTATACTTCAAAGAATAAATAAGCCGCGAACAAGTGAGACCTGTGGGAAAGGGGAATAAGCAGATACTGTGGCTGACAAAATGTTTGATAAATCAGTAAAGTTTCATTTCTGGAAACCAATATGAGGTCGTAGTTGTCAAATAGGTTGGAGATTCATGGTTCACAACCCCTGTTGTCGTTTGGCGTCGCATTGATTCTGGGATATGGGTGCTTTGATTAAACATTTGTAAATATCATAACCAGATAGTGAAGAATTCAACTATAATTTTACCATTTCCTGTCAGTAAACTGTGTTTTCTATCGTTGAAAAAAAATCGATCATCAAAAAACTTCAATGATGCTATCTTCATAACATTCTATTGCCTATTCTACGCCTATGATATTAACTTCTTTCCACTTGCAGTTATGTGTGTCCCCCATAATATCATTCTGGGTGCGCCAATGCCCTTCCTATATTTGACAGGCTGTATTCGTGAAAACTTACAACTTCTGAATAGAAATAATAAAAATCTTGAGGATATTTTCCTTTCAGGATATAAATCTATTCGTATGTGACCAACCTCGTATCATTTGGATTTAACTCTCTTTGGTAAGTCGTTTTATCCTAATCGTACTTCAATTTGGTCACGTTCGAGTGGATTCAACACCCTGTAGATTTCTGAAGAATTGAAGGCTCTCTCTTGGTACTATATAATGAATGTGCAAATTTGTTTATTCATTATTCATAATATAAAAGTTTGAACAATTATAGCATGTTATAAAAGAGAAAGTGACCTTAAAAGTACACTGTTCAGTTATTTGAAAATTGCATGAGTAAATACGCAAAAGTTGGGTTGATCAATGTCTTTCTGAATAATTTGTGAAAAAATTGTTTAAAACCAAAGGTCTGTTATATGTCAATCACATATTTTATTCCACTCATTCTATCAACATAGGATAAGGCTTCAGTGCTGTCTACAGGTAGTGAGATATGGCAACTGAGATGAGCCGATAGGTGAGTGATATGATATTCTAGTACGTTTGGCCTGTTCTAGCCGTTTTGCTCTCTGGCCCTTTTGCTCTCTGGCCATTACGATATACTCCTCACTGTCAACGATGCGTCCGTAAAATTTCGGTTTGATATCGCTCTTGTCCATCCACCAGTGTAGTTCATCTATTATATTTGTTAATATTGGCATGTATCCATCATAATTGGCATGGTTGTGTGTGAGGGCAATATAGTTTTTCCTTTTTATCGAAACATACTGAATTGATAGGAATCCTGAGAATTCCGAAAATTGTCTATTATTACTCACTGACCCTGTCTTATTTCGCTCAAAAGAAATTTGATTTTTCGTCTTTTATAGAAATATTATTGAAAATCAACCCCAAAAATGTTATGTCGTGGGTAGGAGAGGATCACAAAGCGTAGGTTTTGCTATGTTTCACATGTAGTTTAGTGCTACATGGGTTAGCCCTATTTTTATAATAAAGTTATCATCTGAATACTACACTGACATCAGTTTGAGGAAATACGTATAATAATAATAATATCATAATAATCTATTCATTTATTTGAAATAGAGTTCACATGAGATTTGTATTAATATATGAGTAAAAAGTGAATATATTGGTACAATACAGTAGAGCAAGTCGGTGCGTTGGGGGCTTGTGCACTATACATCATAATTATATATATATATTTGTATACCAGTATAAAACTGGTCATGCTTGAATTTAAAATTTACAAAAGTGCTCACTACACACATAAAATATCACATAAACATTAATTTGTTCATACAAGATAAAAACGATAAAGTTTTGAAACAAACAAACAAACGGGAGAATATCAACGGGTGGGAGTTGAGTGAGGGTGAGGAGGTGGATTCTAATAATTTTACTATTCTTTCTTGAATAGATTGATCGGTAATATTCGTTTTATCAACCATGGTAAAGAGTTATAAAATGTAGGTCCAAGATAAAGGTAACTCCTCTGCTAAATTGTTTTTCAGGTTTGATTATTACGTAATTTGTTGTTCTGTATCTTGTGTTGTGATTCAACAATGTAAGTTCAAATCTCGTGAGTGTTGATATAAATCAGTTTTTAGAACGTTAAGTTGTCGAATATCAAGAATTTCTGAGATTTTACAGAGTTGTTCAGTTGAATATCTTTCGGGCTTCTCGTAGATACTTTTCAATCTTGATTTTATGTATCGTTTCAAGTGGTGCCATATGATTTCTCATTGCTACACCCCATGTGATTATTCCGTATGATGAATGACTTTCTATAAGTGTGGAATGAATAATTTTCAATTGTTGAATACTGTAGATGGTGATAAGATATTTAATTTCATAAATAATTGTTCGTAGTTTTTTTATTGTATAATTAATATGTTCATTCCATTTTAGGTTTGAATCTAGATGACCACCTAGATATTCGATATTCTTGGTTGATGAGATAGTAATTTTCTCTTTGCGTTGCCGTTTTCTTGTATTGAATTCTGGTTGATGTTTCGTGTACGAGGTGAAAGAGACATTGTCTTCATTTATTGTGAGCTTGCGTTCATCAAATCATTACATGATATCTGCAAATCTATTTCCGCTTTGGACTTTAAATCGCTCCAGCTGTCGGCCTTTTAAATAACTGCGGTATCATCTGACAAACTCACTAGAAGAGAATGGGTTCGGTTACTTGAACAACACTTTTGATCGTTCTGAAGCTATTAAAACTATCGGCAATTTTGACGCATTGCTCTCCACTCTCAAGATAACTTCTGAACAACGAATATGGTGCACCTCCCAATCCAGTAACCCCAAAACTTCGAGAAGCTGGATGTGGCTAACTGTATCGAAAGCTTTCGCTGAATCTACCAAAACACAGAGAGGTGGTATTTTTTTGTCAATGCTCATGAATATTTGGTTTATAACGGTTTGCATTGCGTCTTGTGTTGATTTTCCGCAACGGAATCTATACTAATCATTCGACAGTACATTGATTCGAGGAAAGTCATGAGTCGATTTTTTATAGCTTTCTCATAAACTTTAACTAGGCTTCATATCAACGAAATTGGGCGGTGATTAACGACATTCAGCCTCTCTCCATTCTTGAAAATTGGACTAACAACTGATCTCTTGAAGGCCTCAGGACAATGTACACTTCTGAAGGACAAAGTAATGATTATGTTAAGGAAGCAGTTATTTCAAGAACGATAATTTTCAGATGTTTTGCTCTCATATTATCTAATCCCGGTGATTTTTTTATCCTTCAAAGAATGAATTGAATTCTTCATTTTCATTGATGTCTCATAAAAAAAATGAGTTGACGAGATTTGTTCTTGGATAGATATGGAAAATCGTTGAAGATTCCAGCAATTTCATTTTATTCCTTTGTTATTCGTTCATTGCTCAGTTTAATTTTCTCCATAGACACCTTTTATGATTTTTCATTTGTTAGTTTGTTTATAGACTTCCATGATTTTAATGAATCTGTTTTACATCAAACAAAGTGAACTTTGGTTGTGTTTCCTTTTATTTTCAATTACTGATTCACTGAACATATTTTTGTATTGATTATACTTTCTTTCATTTTCTATAGTTGGCCATTTTTTAACTTAATATAATTTTTCTTTTTCTATTGCAAACTTCAAGAGACCGTCTGTCATCCATGGATTCCCTTTTTTTTTATTTCGACTCGATTATATAATAATAATAAATACAATTTGAATCTTTTCCTTATCTGATGTGATCTGCATAATTGTCGAGAAGTGGTCAGTTATATTATATTGTGAAATAGCCGGGATGTAATTGAATTTTTTGGTGAAATCTTTGATGAAACAGTGATCAATATATGATTTTACATCACCATATATCCTGGTGTATCATTAATATAAGATTTATATCCATTACAATTCATTGTATTGAGATATTCATCAGTGTTCTGTTAATACTTCAATGTGTCAATATTGATATCACCTACTATAACACATAATTATTATTTAATTTCGAGTAATTGTTCAAGTAATTTTCCATTTCTTCAACAAATTTGTTGAGGAGGACATATATATGGCAGAAATTTTGGGCTGTACGATTCCCGAAACACAAAACTTGAAATGAATAATATTGATTTGTGACTTAAAATTTCAAATATTTCAACCAAGTTGCATAAACGAGATAAAACCGTTTATGACTACAGAACAAAGATTTGCCGTTTCTCAGTTCAGTTACCCAGACTTGAAAAGTACTGATCGATATGGTTTTCTGTCGAAAGAGATTTCATAACTTTTGACCTAGCTGAGAATGAACTGCTGTAAGTTCTTGCCAAGGGAAGTCTTCATTCCTCCAAAATATGTCTCATTTACCTCTAGTGGGGGTCTTAGCCTCCCCCTTCTTATTTTGAGGGCCATCACCATTTTCGACTCCAATTGAGACGCTGGTATGTTTTGCTTAGGTAAATCGTGGTCTCGGTAGTGTAGTGGTTAGCATATCTGCCTATCAAGCGGAAGGCCGGGGTTCGAATCCTCGCCGGGCCACCGTGCTGGGTAATCGCACGTTAAAAGGTAAGGCCTCGTTGATCCATTGCTCGCACAAGTTTCGACTTTTGAGGGTTGACGTTCGTCAGCTGGTTAACGGAACGAACAATTTTAGAACAATTTTTTTTTTTTTTAGAACAACAAATGTCGAGGAAATGGATGTTTCAATCTCGTTCACGCACCCTCGAGGGCTTTGGATGATATGCAATTGTCTGCATCCCCGACCTATCGGAGGTTTTGCTGACAGCAACTTCGTATTTTTTGCATCGAAATTGGGTTATAGTAGGAATTTGCGATGGGGGGGAGGGAATAATGAACAGAATTAGAATGTTTAACATAGTTCTTGCGGGTATTAACCCGTGTGCGAGTTATTGAACGGTTCGACCTTTGGACTCTCATGCTGGAATCTTTATCAAAAACTCAAACACATACCTCCATCAATACAGTAATTTAGCTAATCTACCCCCTTATGAATAGGCCAGGTAAACTACAATATCAACTTCGACAGTGAGCCCTGCGTTTGAGTAACTGGTATTTAAACATACTTCTCTCACAATTCGGTCCGACTATTGATGAATCCATTACGATTTAATTGGTCGAACAGCATTGGTTGACCAGCTTCCTCTACGCTTTTCTTCCTTCCCGTCAAGGTGTGGTGTGAATGTTTCAGTACCACACCTTGATCGGGTTTGTTTGCCGTGGTCCACAGGTTTTCACTTCTGACGTTTTGCCTACAGCTGTGGTAGGCATTATCAGAGTGTATGAGGTAGCGGACGCAATGTTCCCGTTCTCACAGTATTTCGCTCATGTTTTGGCCCACTTTATATCTGCTTTCATGTCGGACGTTTTGTGTGTCAGGGATGGGCGTGGCCTGTTTTCTATTGACTGGTTTTGGTCGTATATTCTTCAATACAGGTAATCAGACTTTATTGATGGTCATGCCTTCCTCTTTTCGATTAAAATTGTCTTTATGTTTATCTATCTCTATTGCCTCTCTGTGTAATGTCGGATAGTAGCTAAGAGCCCTGTGGAGCACTTGGGTTTCGTCAAAAGCAATTACGTGATTGGCTTCTCCAAATGCATGTTCTTCCACTGCCAACTTATCTGTCTGTCCAATTTCTCTTGTGTTCGGAGAGCCGTGTCTGGATGCTTCGTTTGGTGGATCCAATGTAGACCAATCCTCAGCAACACGGATTCCGGTACACACCTGGTATTAACCACGGCTCTCTTGGATCTTCAGCTGGTCAGCTACTGGAAAGAGTTATCGATACTCAGCTCCGATCCGAAATTACATTGTTATAACATATTAAAGACAATTCGGATTTCGGAAAAGGTATAGCTGTGAGATGGCACTTCTGGGTGTCACTGACAATATAATAAGGGGAATTTATGATGAGCAAGTTTCATTACTGATTTGATTAAACCTCTCCAAAACTTTTGACACCCTGGACCCCAACCTGCTCTTAAGCAAATTAAAATTCATTGTAGCAACAAATAATACCATCGTTGAAAATAAATACAGAGAAAACATCGATTCCACTTTTTGGCACACGCAGGCACAGAAGTCAGTTGAGAGATTTGCGAATAACTATCAATAATAACGATATTCTTCCCACAAAAAGTGCAAGAAATCTTGGCTTGACTATTGATACCGATCTGAAATTTAAAACAAACATTTGTTATATTCGCCGATAAACATTCATGAATTTAAAACTCATTTATGCCAATAGATAATATCTCAACCAAAAGGTAAAATCGATCGTATGTAATACATTAGTTCTTTCTAGATTTGATCATTGTTATTCTTTTACGGGCCTTTTCTTGACTATGAGGACAGAAGAAGCATACAAGTTATACACATTTCGTGTCTCCGACTTATTTATGGAGTGAGGCGTAGACAACATATTTCACATCAGTTGAATGAAGCTGGATGGATAAAGAAGAGAAGACTGTGCCATTCGGCTCTTTTATTCGATAGAATATAGAATTATCAAAACCAGAAGTCCGCCATATTAATTCAAGAAAATATCTTTCCGTTAGGATGTTCATAATATAAACATCCGATTCGAAGGTACCATCACTCCTCCCCTCCACCGAACGCAATCATTCAAAGCTTCCTTCTTCTATCAAGTGACACTAGTGTACAATGCCCTGGATTTCAAAAGCTTCAGATAACCACCTACAAGAAACGCCTGACAAATCATTTCCTCAATAAGCAAAATGATATATTATAAACTATTGGGAATGACTGATGATGATGAATATTGGTAACAAAACGTTCTCGTTCTCGATTTCTATATTTTTGTTTGATGAATAAAGTTATGTAAAAACTTCAATTCGATAAGCTGTGTGAATTATATATTTATGTACGCTTAAGAATAATAAATAATAGTTTGAAAAACTAAAAAAACACGCTTTTATAGCTAACCGAACTAAAAAATAGAAAATAATTTCTAATTACAAAGAGTTTATATTACGGTAGTAGAAGGCTATACAATCATTCATAGTCAATCAGCTCAAAATAAAATTATAATAAAATTTAAGTAATTAACAGAATAAAGTAATTCAGAGCAAAATCGTGGGGTGCTTGATATATTATATATTACAATCATTCTATCGGTAATTATCTTTGAGAGGAGACTTATGAAATGTAGTAAAATGCACCCCACGCTTTTTACTCTGAATTACTTTATTCTGTTAATTACTTAAATTTTATTATAATTTTATTTTGAGCTGATTGACTATGAATGATTGTTTAGCCTTCTACTACCGTAATATAAACTCTTTGTAATTAAAAATTATTTTCTATTTTTTAGTTCGGTTAGCTATAAAAGCGTGTTTTTTTAGTTTTTCAAACTATTATTTATTTTTCATTTTTTAGTTCAATTTATCAATTAGTTTCTAGTGGAAATGTGATATTTCTTACGAATCATTCCGCAATCTCATCATTTCATTTAAAGCTTCACTATTGCATGGGGTACTTCCTGTTAACTTAGAGCAATCAAGTTCTTCAATCCGAATACCGTCTAAAGATCTTACACGACTAAGTGCTACATAGGCTTGTCCAGCAGCAAACAATCGCGAGCCTAGATAAATTACTGCATGATCAACTGTACAACCTTGCATCTTGTGAACGGTCGAAGCCCAACTCAGGATTTCAGCAGTTCCGTGGCTGTATTTCGCTGGGAACTATATTATATGTTACATAAATATCATATACAGTAATTTGCATGTATCAGACTCATGTACACCTACGCATGTGAGATAAGGAATGAACATTGTGAGAACGCATCTACCCTGAAAACGTTTCTGCCTCCGTTGTGCTGTGCCGAGTGCCCGAACGAAAGAGTAAGTCCGAAACTGCAGGCATGCGCAGAACGCGCGCTAGCTCAATCTTTTTACTCCACTACAGAGGATCTATAAAAGAATTCATTAATCCTGGTGGTCCTTATGAGGATAATGGAAAACTATGATCAAATTATTGCATTGTCATCGGTTCTTGATACGTATGCAAAGTTTCAAATTAATCAGACTTCTGGAAATTGGTGAAAATTATGCTCAAAGATTCCGTTACATACATAGTTACAACCCAAGCTAATAAAAGCGTGTTAATAAAAAAAAAGAGGGGTCCTGTGTAACGTCATTTGCTCAACACCATCTGATCTTCGGCGTTTTTCCATATAATCAGAGTAAATTGTATCTTTTGTAATTTAGTTTCATGGGAAATAAAGATCTTTTATCATTATAATTATTATCAACAAAGCTTCTATTTTCCATATGAGCTTGATAAATGATCGGGAGTATAACACTGCTTTTGAAAATAAATGTGATATGGGCGTTATTACAGACAACAGAGCTCCAACAATGTCTATTTCACATGTGAGCTTGCGTCTTTCAACTTACGTATTGAGAAAGATTGACCAAATATAAGTATAATCTGTATTTATGGAATTGTGTTGCTGAACTCAAATGACCTTACTCTTTCCATCCTAAAAGTAACAACCCAGCGGTTTGAAGGATTATATCATTCATTCAGAAATGTAGATTTCCCCGAAATAGTTGAATATCAAAACTTCTGTAGTTCTTGGTATTTCCAAACAATAAATCAAATGAGAGTATCTTCCCAAGTCTAATAATTCGAGTTTCTCGATGGTTATGAAAATAGTTCTCAAAACTTTATGGTTTATCACTTTGGGAATGTTATCGGGATATTATTTTCTTCAAGAGTCCTTGATCATCAACTGTACGAAGGGGTAGAAGTTTGGTCAGAAGTAATAAAAAGAATTATGATAAAACTTGACATCATTGTCGTCTCTGTTTTGGAATGAAAAACTACCATCCCATTATCATTGGTGAAATTTGTGAGTGATGAAATTTTTATACAATTTCATTAGCTTTCGTTCGGCGTATAAAATATTTTTGTTAATAATGCACCCACCGTATTCGAGCGTTATATATTTATTTCTTTTTGAAATTTTACTATGTTGTTTCAACGTTCACCCCTGGCAACAACGACGGCGACGATGGAATCATTCAATTTTATCAAATTTGAAATCACATTAGTAACATGGGTTTTATACATCTGATGACACGGTGGTATTCTGTGATAACTTGGCACAGGAATTGTAGGATTTTGTGGCATTTTGGAATAGAGAATTTCATTATTTCGTTATTATTAAGTTATTGTTATAGTCGGAGGGTTGCTATTTAACTATAGACATTTTTGGCTGGCTACTGGAGTATGAGCTTATTGGTTCATCATAATCAGAAAAATGATTTTTCAGGTTGCGGAAATGAAGACATCGCTGTAAAATTGTTACTTAGCAGGAAGTAGTGTGACCTTTTTGGTTATTATATATGTATATATATATATATATATATATATATATATATATATGCAAGATGAATTTTTCTGGGTTTTTATCCGTTAGGTATCTTTTGATTTGTTCGACGTTTCGAATTCCATTTTGAATTCATTCTCAAGAACTGTGAGACGAATATCTGTCCATACCGTCCTGGTCAATCACTCCCCTTACGAAGCAACCAAGCAAAAGCAAGCAAAGACTTCAATTGTCTGTTCTCCACGGAAACTGGTATTTATAATGACTCTCCTCAGTCATTATCCGACCTCGTCCGATATTAAGGCTGCATCCTGCCCATCCAGGTATTATGTAGAAATTGATGTTTTCACGGATCTTCGATATGCAAGATGAATTTTTCTGGGTTTTTATCCGTTAGGTATCTTTTGATTTGTTCGACGTTTCGAATTCCATTTTGAATTCATTCTCAAGAACTGTGAGACGAATATCTGTCCATACCGTCCTGGTCAATCACTCCCCTTACGAAGCAACCAAGCAAAAGCAAGCAAAGACTTCAATTCATTATAAATACCAGTTTCCGTGGAGAACAGACAATTGAAGTCTTTGCTTGCTTTTGCTTGGTTGCTTCGTAAGGGGAGTGATTGACCAGGACGGTATGGACAGATATTCGTCTCACAGTTCTTGAGAATGAATTCAAAATGGAATTCGAAACGTCGAACAAATCAAAAGATACCTAACGGATAAAAACCCAGAAAAATTCATCTTGCATATCGAAGATCCGTGAAAACATCAATTTCTACATAATACCTGGATGGGCAGGATGCAGCCTTAATATCGGACGAGGTCGGATAATGACTGAGGAGAGTCATTATAAATACCAGTTTCCGTGGAGAACAGACAATTGAAGTCTTTGCTTGCTTTTGCTTGGTTGCTTCGTAAGGGGAGTGATTGACCAGGACGGTATGGACAGATATTCGTCTCACAGTTCTTGAGAATGAATTCAAAATGGAATTCGAAACGTCGAACAAATCAAAAGATACCTAACGGATAAAAACCCAGAAAAATTCATCTTGCATATCGAAGATCCGTGAAAACATCAATTTCTACATAATACCTGGATGGGCAGGATGCAGCCTTAATATCGGACGAGGTCGGATAATGACTGAGGAGAGTCATTATAAATACCAGTTTCCGTGGAGAACAGACAATTGAAGTCTTTGCTTGCTTTTGCTTGGTTGCTTCGTAAGGGGAGTGATTGACCAGGACGGTATGGACAGATATTCGTCTCACAGTTCTTGAGAATGAATTCAAAATGGAATTCGAAACGTCGAACAAATCAAAAGATACCTAACGGATAAAAACCCAGAAAAATTCATCTTGCATATCGAAGATCCGTGAAAACATCAATTTCTACATAATACCTGGATGGGCAGGATGCAGCCTTAATATCGGACGAGGTCGGATAATGACTGAGGAGAGTCATTATAAATACCAGTTTCCGTGGAGAACAGACAATTGAAGTCTTTGCTTGCTTTTGCTTGGTTGCTTCGTAAGGGGAGTGATTGACCAGGACGGTATGGACAGATATTCGTCTCACAGTTCTTGAGAATGAATTCAAAATGGAATTCGAAACGTCGAACAAATCAAAAGATACCTAACGGATAAAAACCCAGAAAAATTCATCTTGCATATCGAAGATCCGTGAAAACATCAATTTCTACATAATACCTGGATGGGCAGGATGCAGCCTTAATATCGGACGAGGTCGGATAATGACTGAGGAGAGTCATTATAAATACCAGTTTCCGTGGAGAACAGACAATTGAAGTCTTTGCTTGCTTTTGCTCGGTTGCTTCGTAAGGGGAGTGATTGACCAGGACGGTATGGACAGATATTCGTCTCACAGTTCTTGAGAATGAATTCAAAATGGAATTCGAAACGTCGAACAAATCAAAAGATACCTAACGGATAAAAACCCAGAAAAATTCATCTTGCATATATATATATATATATATATATATATATATATATATATATATATATATATATATATATATATATATATACATATATAATAACCAAAAAGGTCACACTACTTCCTGCTAAGTAACAATTTTACAGCGATGTCTTCATTTCCGCAACCTGAAAAATCATTTTTCTGATTATGATGAACCAATAAGCTCATACTCCAGTAGCCAGCCAAAAATGTCTATAGTTAAATAGCAACCCTCCGACTATAACAATAACTTAATAATAACGAAATAATGAAATTCTCTATTCCAAAATGCCACAAAATCCTACAATTCCTGTGCCAAGTTATCACAGAATACCACCGTGTCATCAGATGTATAAAACCCATGTTACTAATGTGATTTCAAATTTGATAAAATTGAATGATTCCATCGTCGCCGTCGTTGTTGCCAGGGGTGAACGTTGAAACAACATAGTAAAATTTCAAAAAGAAATAAATATATAACGCTCGAATACGGTGGGTGCATTATTAACAAAAATATTTTATACGCCGAACGAAAGCTAATGAAATTGTATAAAAATTTCATCACTCACAAATTTCACCAATGATAATGGGATGGTAGTTTTTCATTCCAAAACAGAGACGACAATGATGTCAAGTTTTATCATAATTCTTTTTATTACTTCTGACCAAACTTCTACCCCTTCGTACAGTTGATTATCAAGGACTCTTGAAGAAAATAATATCCCGATAACATTCCCAAAGTGATAAACCATAAAGTTTTGAGAACTATTTTCATAACCATCGAGAAACTCGAATTATTAGACTTGGGAAGATACTCTCATTTGATTTATTGTTTGGAAATACCAAGAACTACAGAAGTTTTGATATTCAACTATTTCGGGGAAATCTACATTTCTGAATGAATGATATAATCCTTCAAACCGCTGGGTTGTTACTTTTAGGATGGAAAGAGTAAGGTCATTTGAGTTCAGCAACACAATTCCATAAATACAGATTATACTTATATTTGGTCAATCTTTCTCAATACGTAAGTTGAAAGACGCAAGCTCACATGTGAAATAGACATTGTTGGAGCTCTGTTGTCTGTAATAACGCCCATATCACATTTATTTTCAAAAGCAGTGTTATACTCCCGATCATTTATCAAGCTCATATGGAAAATAGAAGCTTTGTTGATAATAATTATAATGATAAAAGATCTTTATTTCCCATGAAACTAAATTACAAAAGATACAATTTACTCTGATTATATGGAAAAACGCCGAAGATCAGATGGTGTTGAGCAAATGACGTTACACAGGACCCCTCTTTTTTTTTATTAACACGCTTTTATTAGCTTGGGTTGTAACTATGTATGTAACGGAATCTTTGAGCATAATTTTCACCAATTTCCAGAAGTCTGATTAATTTGAAACTTTGCATACGTATCAAGAACTGATGACAATGCAATAATTTGATCATAGTTTTCCATTATCCTCATAAGGACCACCAGGATTAATGAATTCTTTTATAGATCCTCTGTAGTGGAGTAAAAAGATTGAGCTAGCGCGCGTTCTGCGCATGCCTGCAGTTTCGGACTTACTCTTTCGTTCGGGCACTCGGCACAGCACAACGGAGGCAGAAACGTTTTCAGGGTAGATGCGTTCTCACAATGTTCATTCCTTATCTCACATGCGTAGGTGTACATGAGTCTGATACATGCAAATTACTGTATATGATATTTATGTAACATATAATATAGTTCCCAGCGAAATACAGCCACGGAACTGCTGAAATCCTGAGTTGGGCTTCGACCGTTCACAAGATGCAAGGTTGTACAGTTGATCATGCAGTAATTTATCTAGGCTCGCGATTGTTTGCTGCTGGACAAGCCTATGTAGCACTTAGTCGTGTAAGATCTTTAGACGGTATTCGGATTGAAGAACTTGATTGCTCTAAGTTAACAGGAAGTACCCCATGCAATAGTGAAGCTTTAAATGAAATGATGAGATTGCGGAATGATTCGTAAGAAATATCACATTTCCACTAGAAACTAATTGATAAATTGAACTAAAAAATGAAAAATAAATAATAGTTTGAAAAACTAAAAAAAACACGCTTTTATAGCTAACCGAACTAAAAAATAGAAAATAATTTTTAATTACAAAGAGTTTATATTACGGTAGTAGAAGGCTAAACAATCATTCATAGTCAATCAGCTCAAAATAAAATTATAATAAAATTTAAGTAATTAACAGAATAAAGTAATTCAGAGTAAAAAGCGTGGGGTGCATTTTACTACATTTCATAAGTCTCCTCTCAAAGATAATTACCGATAGAATGATTGTAATATATAATATATCAAGCACCCCACGATTTTGCTCTGAATTACTTTATTCTGTTAATTACTTAAATTTTATTATAATTTTATTTTGAGCTGATTGACTATGAATGATTGTATAGCCTTCTACTACCGTAATATAAACTCTTTGTAATTAGAAATTATTTTCTATTTTTTAGTTCGGTTAGCTATAAAAGCGTGTTTTTTTAGTTTTTCAAACTATTATTTATTATTCTTAAGCGTACATAAATATATAATTCACACAGCTTATCGAATTGAAGTTTTTACATAACTTTATTCATCAAACAAAAATATAGAAATCGAGAACGAGAACGTTTTGTTACCAATATTCATCATCATCAGTCATTCCCAATAGTTTATAATATATCATTTTGCTTATTGAGGAAATGATTTGTCAGGCGTTTCTTGTAGGTGGTTATCTGAAGCTTTTGAAATCCAGGGCATTGTACACTAGTGTCACTTGATAGAAGAAGGAAGCTTTGAATGATTGCGTTCGGTGGAGGGGAGGAGTGATGGTACCTTCGAATCGGATGTTTATATTATGAACATCCTAACGGAAAGATATTTTCTTGAATTAATATGGCGGACTTCTGGTTTTGATAATTCTATATTCTATCGAATAAAAGAGCCGAATGGCACAGTCTTCTCTTCTTTATCCATCCAGCTTCATTCAACTGATGTGAAATATGTTGTCTACGCCTCACTCCATAAATAAGTCGGAGACACGAAATGTGTATAACTTGTATGCTTCTTCTGTCCTCATAGTCAAGAAAAGGCCCGTAAAAGAATAACAATGATCAAATCTAGAAAGAACTAATGTATTACATACGATCGATTTTACCTTTTGGTTGAGATATTATCTATTGGCATAAATGAGTTTTAAATTCATGAATGTTTATCGGCGAATATAACAAATGTTTGTTTTAAATTTCAGATCGGTATCAATAGTCAAGCCAAGATTTCTTGCACTTTTTGTGGGAAGAATATCGTTATTATTGATAGTTATTCGCAAATCTCTCAACTGACTTCTGTGCCTGCGTGTGCCAAAAAGTGGAATCGATGTTTTCTCTGTATTTATTTTCAACGATGGTATTATTTGTTGCTACAATGAATTTTAATTTGCTTAAGAGCAGGTTGGGGTCCAGGGTGTCAAAAGTTTTGGAGAGGTTTAATCAAATCAGTAATGAAACTTGCTCATCATAAATTCCCCTTATTATATTGTCAGTGACACCCAGAAGTGCCATCTCACAGCTATACCTTTTCCGAAATCCGAATTGTCTTTAATATGTTATAACAATGTAATTTCGGATCGGAGCTGAGTATCGATAACTCTTTCCAGTAGCTGACCAGCTGAAGATCCAAGAGAGCCGTGGTTAATACCAGGTGTGTACCGGAATCCGTGTTGCTGAGGATTGGTCTACATTGGATCCACCAAACGAAGCATCCAGACACGGCTCTCCGAACACAAGAGAAATTGGACAGACAGATAAGTTGGCAGTGGAAGAACATGCATTTGGAGAAGCCAATCACGTAATTGCTTTTGACGAAACCCAAGTGCTCCACAGGGCTCTTAGCTACTATCCGACATTACACAGAGAGGCAATAGAGATAGATAAACATAAAGACAATTTTAATCGAAAAGAGGAAGGCATGACCATCAATAAAGTCTGATTACCTGTATTGAAGAATATACGACCAAAACCAGTCAATAGAAAACAGGCCACGCCCATCCCTGACACACAAAACGTCCGACATGAAAGCAGATATAAAGTGGGCCAAAACATGAGCGAAATACTGTGAGAACGGGAACATTGCGTCCGCTACCTCATACACTCTGATAATGCCTACCACAGCTGTAGGCAAAACGTCAGAAGTGAAAACCTGTGGACCACGGCAAACAAACCCGATCAAGGTGTGGTACTGAAACATTCACACCACACCTTGACGGGAAGGAAGAAAAGCGTAGAGGAAGCTGGTCAACCAATGCTGTTCGACCAATTAAATCGTAATGGATTCATCAATAGTCGGACCGAATTGTGAGAGAAGTATGTTTAAATACCAGTTACTCAAACGCAGGGCTCACTGTCGAAGTTGATATTGTAGTTTACCTGGCCTATTCATAAGGGGGTAGATTAGCTAAATTACTGTATTGATGGAGGTATGTGTTTGAGTTTTTGATAAAGATTCCAGCATGAGAGTCCAAAGGTCGAACCGTTCAATAACTCGCACACGGGTTAATACCCGCAAGAACTATGTTAAACATTCTAATTCTGTTCATTATTCCCTCCCCCCCATCGCAAATTCCTACTATAACCCAATTTCGATGCAAAAAATACGAAGTTGCTGTCAGCAAAACCTCCGATAGGTCGGGGATGCAGACAATTGCATATCATCCAAAGCCCTCGAGGGTGCGTGAACGAGATTGAAACATCCATTTCCTCGACATTTGTTGTTCTAAAAAAAAAAAAATTGTTCTAAAATTGTTCGTTCCGTTAACCAGCTGACGAACGTCAACCCTCAAAAGTCGAAACTTGTGCGAGCAATGGATCAACGAGGCCTTACCTTTTAACGTGCGATTACCCAGCACGGTGGCCCGGCGAGGATTCGAACCCCGGCCTTCCGCTTGATAGGCAGATATGCTAACCACTACACTACCGAGACCACGATTTACCTAAGCAAAACATACCAGCGTCTCAATTGGAGTCGAAAATGGTGATGGCCCTCAAAATAAGAAGGGGGAGGCTAAGACCCCCACTAGAGGTAAATGAGACATATTTTGGAGGAATGAAGACTTCCCTTGGCAAGAACTTACAGCAGTTCATTCTCAGCTAGGTCAAAAGTTATGAAATCTCTTTCGACAGAAAACCATATCGATCAGTACTTTTCAAGTCTGGGTAACTGAACTGAGAAACGGCAAATCTTTGTTCTGTAGTCATAAACGGTTTTATCTCGTTTATGCAACTTGGTTGAAATATTTGAAATTTTAAGTCACAAATCAATATTATTCATTTCAAGTTTTGTGTTTCGGGAATCGTACAGCCCAAAATTTCTGCCATATATATGTCCTCCTCAACAAATTTGTTGAAGAAATGGAAAATTACTTGAACAATTACTCGAAATTAAATAATAATTATGTGTTATAGTAGGTGATATCAATATTGACACATTGAAGTATTAACAGAACACTGATGAATATCTCAATACAATGAATTGTAATGGATATAAATCTTATATTAATGATACACCAGGATATATGGTGATGTAAAATCATATATTGATCACTGTTTCATCAAAGATTTCACCAAAAAATTCAATTACATCCCGGCTATTTCACAATATAATATAACTGACCACTTCTCGACAATTATGCAGATCACATCAGATAAGGAAAAGATTCAAATTGTATTTATTATTATTATATAATCGAGTCGAAATAAAAAAAAAGGGAATCCATGGATGACAGACGGTCTCTTGAAGTTTGCAATAGAAAAAGAAAAATTATATTAAGTTAAAAAATGGCCAACTATAGAAAATGAAAGAAAGTATAATCAATACAAAAATATGTTCAGTGAATCAGTAATTGAAAATAAAAGGAAACACAACCAAAGTTCACTTTGTTTGATGTAAAACAGATTCATTAAAATCATGGAAGTCTATAAACAAACTAACAAATGAAAAATCATAAAAGGTGTCTATGGAGAAAATTAAACTGAGCAATGAACGAATAACAA